>JAEQBH010002134.1:0-178253 GCA_016808115.1 Tetrastigma voinierianum | reverse complement strand
GAACACTTTATCAAAACGCGAAATAGACATACCAGATGTATCATTAAAATTAATTATTAATGCTTAAACTCTATTTTTTATTTTTCTTTAAATTTTCTTTCCTTTAATTTTCTTTCTCTATTTTTTATTAGGCCTTAACGAATATTTTATTTATATTTAAATAATAAATGTTGAAGAATTTTATTTAGTAAATTTTAACAATTAAAATAAATTTAATAATGACATGGTGGGTGGGGTGGTTTATGTTTCCAAATGGTGGTGCGGTGGGGTTAGAGAGAGAGAGAGAGGAGAGAGAAAAGAAAATAGAAGTGAGAAAGGAAAGTAGAGAGAAAAGAGAGTCGAATGGGTCTCAAAGTGCCACATGGACGTGTAAGCAATTAACAATCATTTTAATGCCATTTGGCCTCTCTACCAATATCAGTTACAGTAGGGGCTTAAGTAGGATTCGAGATCAGATTGCATGGGTCTTTTTGGACTGAAAAAAAAAAAGTTTGAAATGTAAGTAAAATATTTGGTAAAACACAAGGGATTTTTTTTTACTTATTTACCCTTTTGTATTATGGTATAACTTTATAAATATATATATATAAACATTTTTACATTAATTGCAAAGACCTAATATATATAAACATTTTTACATTGCAAAGACCCTAATGCTTTTAGGGCTTAACCCACTTTTTATTTGGAGAGTTAAGAAATTGGAGTTGAGAGCTTGATGGATACGAAAAGAAAACATTGTAAGGTAACAAGTACCTAGTTGACATGTGAAGCAGATTGTTTGGTTGCACCATAGTTAACTATTGAAGGAAGATGTTCACTTGTGTTATAGTCATTAAATGGGAGATTGTTAGATTAAGAATTTTTTTTATATGGTAATTAACCAATCTGCCTCTATCCTATATTTAAACCTTTTTTTTTTTTTGTTTTTCTTTTTGAGAGTGATTGAAGTTGAGAGACTATTTTTTAGAGCTTATCAATTTTACGTACCTTCATTCAAAAGTGATGCCTTCTAATCTGATATACTAACTTAATAAGTAAACACATTGGCCTGTTTTTTTTTTTTGGCTTTTTGATGCCAACTCAATGGCTTGTTAAGCTTTCCATTTTTTTTTTTTTTTCATTTATTAATTTATTTTTGTTCAATTTTTATTAGCAAATCTTTGTCCATCTTGAACCTGAACCTTTCACAAACATTCCCCATCCTTTTACCACTAATTAAGCCAGACGCTAAGGCCAGTACGTAGAATTTTAAACCAACCAATTTTAATTTTTTAACTACACGTAAGCAATTTTTTTTTATAAAGATTTTCTTGAGATTCTTGGCAGAGCACAAATAAGACAAACACATTTGATTTCAAGATTGATTGGTGACTGAGTTGACTCAAGTAATGCTGAGCTCGGCCTAATTAAATTAGTAATGAATTTGAAGGAATACAAACACAAACATCTACCTTATTCGTATATGGAACAAAGAATAAAATTTGTGGTACCTCTTCAGCACAATAGCTATAAAATCCAATCAACAGAAGGCTTCAACGTGGCATATCGAGTATTAGCATTTGCATTGAATGCTCAAGAACTCAGGATTGATTCTTTTAATCCATGGTCACTATCAATTTGAATATATATGGTACCAAAACATATAGTACGTACTATGCAAATGATTGCATGCAAAAGGTGGCTCACAAGCGTAAACTTATCACTCATCAACAGAGAGAAAACACAATAGTCTAAATCAATAAAAAGATGATGTCCAAAGGGAAGAAATCAGATATTTGGAGAACTAAAATGGTCATTTCTTGGAACCTACCTTCGATGAGCTCCTTTTTGCGACAGGGATTTGCGAAAGTGGGTCGACCTTAGGTGTCAAAATGTGAGAGAACCAGGTAGATAAAGAGGATTGAGAAGCACCTGAAAATTTCAAAGCATTCAATGAACATATCAGTGAATAAACCCTCTCAAGCATTCAATGGACATTTATATTGATTCAAGTTGGCTTCCTTGTCACCAAATTTCGTATGAGTTTATATTATGCAACTAAACAAAATAAGATGGCATAAAACTACATACAACTGATCATTTATCAAGATAAATTAGAAAAGTCACAAGATTCAGCATTTTTATATGGTTTGTTTAGTATGATCAGATTTGACTGGTATATGTAAAGGAAATGGAATTTGAATTCGAACACCAAGATGATTCCTTGCAAACCTGCAATTAATTGCTTTTCATAATGTTCAAATGTACAACCATAAGATCTTGAGGCCAATCGCGGAGCCAAGATTTTTCTTCAGAGGGCGCAACCTTTAATAGGAATGTGTTCAGGGTTCATATTCTTTGGTTGCAATTTTTTTTAGGATTTTCAATGGGGACAACAATGGTCAAAATTTCTAAAAACTTACTATTAAAAAAAAATTCCAGTGAGGGCAATTGCCCCCACTAAGCCCATGCTCCCTTCGCCCTTGCTTGAAGCCAAGCTCAAGTGGTAAAAAGGTGGGTTGGGCATACAGGATAACCATGATCAAAATAGACTACAATGTAATATGCAAAGTGAATCGATGTAAAAAAAAAAAAGAAGCATACAACCATGAAAAGACGCTATAATTGACTGTTTTATAAAAATTTTGATTGATGGATACCTATTCAAGATCAAGTGGAGATGGCAGTCTCACCTAGAATCCTATTGAAGCATCTCTAAGATTGCTGGAAGCCCTTATTCTTCAGTTGGCTCAAAACATGGAAGAAGAACCTTTTCAGTAGGCTCATCCTCCCACTTCATTTCAATTTGGTGTCCTTTGGCACTATTGGAGTTGAGTGGCAGCTTCTTTAGAAGTGGACAACCACGTACAACAATTCTACTTAAATAGATAAATGGCAACGCTTTCAAAACTATGGTTTCCAGTTGTGGTAGATCAACTAAGGAAAATACTTGGAGTTTAGCAAATGGATTCAGGTTTTCTACATCCTCTGCAAATCCAACCCATTTACTGGTGGTACCTATTACTTCTTGCATTTGATCACAATCCTCTATTGCAAGAGCTTTAAGGTTTGGAGCAAAAACAAGCCATGTTAGGTCCTTTAACCTTGGACATGCGATGATGCTTACACACCAAAGGCTTTGGAAATGGCTGTGGTAACTGACCTTTGAGTTTAGGGTATAAGATTCTTTTGTTGCCTTTACTTCCCCAGCCCAATCAATCTCCAAATCCTCCAAGGATCCACAGTTTGAGATCATGAGTTGTTCGAGACATGTTTCTGTACTGAGGGATGTCAAACTGAATGAGCTTGAACCTTTGAAATTGTGGAGGCATAGACTGACAATGTGGCGACTTAGCTTGTGAGAGCTTAGAAGACTCTTGAATGCAGAGACACTTTTTATAGTGACACTTAAATTGTGCAAGTACTTCAAGGACTCCAATTCTTCAATCAAAGCTTCATTATCATCAGACAGAAGACCATCTTTGAGTACTGCTACATTAGAAATTCCACTATTGAACATATGAATGACTTGCAACATTGAAAGACTTGCAACATTGAAAGACTTGATATCAACTGCTTTGGAATTGAAGAAAGTTCATACATGTATCTCAGTTCCAAACATTTCAATTTACCCAGGTTCTTCAACTCAAATGGCAACTCTTTAATGCGAGTACATGATAGGTTGAGATATTGTAATGAAACCAAATTAGAGATTCCCCGTGGTAATTCAGTTATGCTAATACCGGACAAATCTAAAACTCTTAGATTTGGCATAAACTGGAAGAAACTATCAGTTATCATCTTCAAACTATTATTCTGAAGAAACAAAGTTAAGAGATTGGGGCAATTAGGAGACCCTGTTAGTTTCTCAATTCGGTTATTCATCAGTGAAATCCTTTTCGGCCCCATCCATCTACCAACTTCAGGAGCTTCAGTTAACCCACAACCTGCCTTCACCAAGAACTTGTCCTGCACCCCCACTGTTTCACAAACTATCCACAATGCCATATCACGGATTACATCATGTAGTTTTACCAAATTGTTAACATGAGTTTCTTCTAAAAGACATGCATGAATCAGAGTGCCAATACTGTTGTAACCCTGGTTTTCTGCTCCCTTCGTGTCCTCAAATTCACATAAATATCCTTCCCAAATCCAACGCCTTATCAAATCTGCTTTTGTTATGTGATAATCCTCTGAAATAGAGAACAATACAAGAAGCAAGATTTGGCAGCTTCGGTGGGTAAGCAATCATAACTGTATTTTAAAAGAGGAAACACTTTGTCCCCCATACCTGGAAATTTTGAGGCAGAGTTTTGTAACACTTCAATTGCAAATTTCCATTCTTGCGGCGTCTTCTTGCACGCCATGGCCCTAGCTATGGTAGTTAGCACAAGTGGCAAACCGCAACACTTTCGTGCAACGGCTTGAGATAGCTTCGGTATCTCAGAATGGAAATTGAGAGTGTCTTCTCCAAGCTTCATTCGAAACAAATCCCAGGATTCTGTCCATGTCAAGCACTCTACTTTGATCTTCTTATCGGCTTCCATTTCAGCGCAGACACCTTCAGATCGGGTGGTGAGAACCATCTTATGATTTCTTTTATTTTGCAATGGAACCCCGAGTTCAGATAAATTCAACCGCTCCCATAAATCATCAAGCAACAACAAAAAGCTCTTTTGGCTCAGGACTCTCCAGATGCTCCTAGCCTTCTCATCTCCATCCTTGCTTTTCCATTGATCATTGCAAACCCCTATCGTCTTCCATGGAGTAGGCCCATATTTAGGCCTAAACGAAATGTAGTTCTCAAGTCCAATAAATGACTTTATTACTTTGTTTAATTTATTTCATCTTAATTTATTTTTGATTTATCCCATAGTACTTTTTTGGATTTATCTCGATAGTATTTTTGGATTCTTATCTATTGCATTTTTGAATTTATCCTCGTTATGATTTTTGGGATTATCCATTGTGAGCTTTATTTCAAGGCTATAAATAAGACCTTACGTTATTTGCTTAAGAGACTCGACAATATCAGTAACTGCACTCTCGTCTGGGCTTCTTTATTCGTTTTCTTTTATTCTTCGTAGCCGAGCTACATCAAAATGTCATCCTGAATCTTCCCAAGATTTACAGTTTTGGAGACTGTTATCCATATCACAAAATCAAAATCATGGAGTGTACATGTTTTAGCAAAAGCATTATTGATTTGGGTTAAGAGGGTGGTTTTCCCAACTCCTCCCAACCCATACAGGCCGATAATTCCCACTTTTTCTTGATCCAGGCTTCTCTGGACCATGTCAAGTCTAGAATCCATGCCCACAGTTGCTTCAATCGGTCTTTCACCTACGCGAGGGGAAAGTAAGCTCTCAACGACCACATCGGAAGGTGGTACTGGTCACAGAGTCTCCACCCTTTCAACTTCTTCTGCCACTTTCTTCTTCCCAACCTGTATCTGCTCCTACAATTAGTAGGACAACAATCACCGACACATTTCCCATCAACTTCACTCTAGTGCCATCCTAGATCAGTTGACTGACTTTGACTTTCCAAATTTTCGACCCTCGACAGCCAGCCTAGTACTTGGCGCAGCAGCTGCATTTGTTCCCTCTCAGCGATATCCACCTTCCTCTTCACATCGTCCCTTAACTCCCTCAATCTTTCACAAGCACTTCCAAGAATAATAAGATTTTCTGGGAGTTCGAGCAGCAGGGCCGGCCCTTACTTTATAGTGGCCTTAGGCTATTTTTTTTTTTTTGGCCCTATTATAAATATATATATATATATATATATAAAAGTTAAAAATAAAATTTTTATTGAACAAATATATTCAACATTACATAAAAATTTACTATAAGTTTATTCTACAAGCATTTTTAGATAAAAAGTCAATAATTAAACTATTAAAATCAATTTGTTTAAGATACGCTTTTCTCAATGCATGCGATAAATAATTCATCTGACCTTTCATGATTATTGTTGGATCGGGGCGCATTTATCGATTAACTTCAACTTTGATAAACTTCTTCTCGGCAGAAAGTAACCCAGAATCCTAGATACTGGCGTATTCTCAGAAGCAATCCATACATTTGGAAACAGAATTCACCATTTTCAAATACTAACACTTCAATCGTCTCGCCTCCTTTCTTTGCAAGACTTTCTCACAATCTTTAACTTTAAAATAACTCATCCCCATCAATATCGAGTCCATGTTACGTCTCAAAAAATTTCAAGCCTTTATCACAACAAGACTCAAACAATCATCATCCGTAATACGTGAATCAGGTAAATCAATAAAATCCAAAAATATCTTCATATTTTTGAAATTGTTCAATCTACTATTGAATGAAGAAATAGGTTGATCAACTATATATAAGAAATAATCAACTCTATAAGATTCTTCACCTGAATGTGTAATCTCTTCATCAAGATTTTCATCAAACCCGCTTCTTTCTATAATAATATCGCTTTTCACAAACGTAGGCTCAATTTTCATCCGAAACAAAGAATTTCTTTAGCAATAATCTTATTGGGGATTCAAATCCGCTCTATGCGCCTCAAAAGCAAAAAATAAGTGTTTCAAATGATCAATAAAGCAAAGATCGTGTCAACTACGCCTTTGTTTCGCAACATTTCGCTTCACTCTATTAATGGCAGATAAAATATTGTACCAAATAACCATGCCAAATAAGAATTCAAAATCCATGATATCTGACAATAAACTTTTAGCATCCCTGAATGTCTTAGGATCATCACTTGTTTCCACCAAGTGAGTTAAAGCAGCTTTAATTTCTGAGCTTGAAATCTTATCGTCTCTTAACACATTCAACTCGACTTTCCCAACGTGTCTCGTGATAGCGTGCCATATGGGTCAAAACCTTTTACATTATCTTGCAAAATTCTTTCCATCACTTTGTAGAAGATGAAACAATATATATATGCATTGTACAATTCCAAAAAAAAATATTTAGCCTTTTTAGACAAGAATTTGCCATATCACAAAGTGCAAAGATTAAGACTACGATAACCACATAATACAGAAAGCTCTTGGATTTACTTTTAATAGCTTTTTTGTACACCTTTATGCTTTCCTTTCATATTCGAACCGTTATCATAATCTTCAATTCTTAAATCACCTTCAAGATCAAGTTTAAGTGTTCTCTAAAGCATTTATTAATTCATCAAATAATCTTGTCCCGTACAGGTAGTCCTCCACTTTTCGTGAATCCTAAAAGAACTCTTTCTAGTCTTAACTGACTTGCGTAGACATCCACACATCGTATTGTGAGAGACATTTGTTCTTCATGACTTATATCTCGGTGTACAATCAAGTATAACTAAAAATATTTTACTTCTAACTTTTTAATAATCTCAGCCTTTATTTCACCTGCCAAGATAAGTATAAATTCATTTTGAATTTATGACTAAGATAATGATAATGAATTTTTCATGAACTGGCTTGAGGTGTTCTTTCATTATCGGATCAAACTCGCAATCATTTCCAATTATAACGTTAAATTTCCATTATTTTCTTCATAAATTTTCTCGCACTTCACAAATGCCAAATTATTCTTGCAAAGAAAGCTAACAACATAAACTATTCTCACAAAAACTTGTTTCCAATGTTCTATATCTTTGTTGATTTGATATTGTAATGCTTTATCAATTGTCAAATTCTTTTGTAATCTCATTTATAGTTAAATCCATATTCTCATGTTCTGCATGTGCTCATTACTAGTTTCATGACTTTTGAGCCTATAACTGATATTTTTCCAATCATTAGTTCCTTCATTAGCTAATTGAAAAGTATTTTCAAATAACTTATAACAAAAGCAAAATACTTCTAATCCTCCCCTTACTTTGAAATTGAGTAACCACCCATTTTCGATAGTCTTCACCATTTGATAATAAATGACAGAATGCAGAAGAGAAATGCCTATTTTCTCGAGTCTTTAGGAAAATTATCCACTTTACTTTAGAAGAATCTTTCACCAACATGTCTATTAAATTTTGATCAATAATTTTCCAATTTCCTAGATCTGTAATACACCTGAAGTGTGCTGGCAACAAATATGTGTATCTAAATCAGCCTCATTGCTTCATTCATATTTTCCTCCAAATTATCATTAAGTGCCGCTTCATTCCTATTTTCCCACATTCTTCAAAATTTCTTGTTCACAATCATCCAAATCTTCTTTATTTACTAAATTCTCCACCTCTATTAATATCTTTTTCATCTCAACCTTCTCATATATTTCCTCGTCAACATTACTCAGACACAAGAATTCATTCATACCTCCCACTGAGATCAGAAAAACTCCCTCGCTTTTTCTTTTCTTCTTTCTTTTTCATATCCAGACAAATACTTTCTAGTAGACATAATAACTCAATTCAATATCAATTCAAGATCAAACTTTAAATTAGATCAATAATGATAGAACCTGATGAGAGAATCTTGATAAATTTGATCAAACGAACATGTCTTCTTTCTTCAGATTGAACTGCATAATAAAAATATAAAACTAACAAAATTATTATTTGATAAAAATATAAAATAATCAAATAAAAATACGTTAAAAAATAAATAATAAATTATTTCATACCTATGATTAGATTATCATGATTTTTGTCTCTGCTTGTTTATTATCAAGAAAAGGATAACTCTAATTTTTTCGTAGCGTAAACCCTAATATTTAGAATCCGAGAGAAACTCGATGTCAGAAAAGAGTTGCTTTAACTTCTTTAACAAAAATAAAAAAGTAAGTTTCATCGCATGTAAAGAATCGCACTAAAGGAGAGTTTGCAAGTTATTTATCATTACCAGCAAGCCCATGAGAGTTTCTGTCAGCTTAAAGGAGTCTTGGAGCTTTATCGCATTTAACGTGAGTTTTTGATAGTCAAGTAACAACCAATTTTTTTTTATATTTAATTAATTATAAATTATAAATATATATAATATTTTATTATTTCAAAAGGAGCCCACTATGTGGGGGCTCCTAGTAAGAAATTCACCCCCGCCTATAGGCGTGGCTCGCGCTTATCATGCACCCGCCTCCGTTCGCAGCGCAATTCCAACAGCCTATATATCGTGGTTACTGAGATCGAGACGAGCAAATGTTACCCATGGTTTTGAGGGAGATGATGACTGTGGAGAGCTTAATTTGGGGACGATGATGAATCAAGCAGAAGAGAAGGTGAGGTTCAGAAAGTGTCGGTGTTGGCGTCCTTCAATAATTGAAGGAAGATGGACCCGACATGAATTTCATCCTCATGGATTGTTTGGAAAAGGAACGATTTGATGAGGTTTGGGTATTGTTAGATTATTATATATGACAATTGTATATTTTTCATTTTAAGATTTGTATAGCTTAGCTTATATAAGGCCTTTTTTGTACATGTAATATACAGTTTTGATATATACGAAAACTCAAGTCTTTCTTCATGGTCTCAGAGTAGGTTCGCTATTCTCATGGTCTAGGCATTACAACCACCGTATAGCTTATTTTTTCTTGCGAACATCGTTGTTTGCTTTTTATTTCCTACCTTCGCAAGCCTAAAACTAAAGTTACAGGCCATTTAGAGGTAGATCTTTTCGAGACGATCACACCGGTGAGTAGCAAGTAGCCGGAAACGCTCCCACGCGCCGCCTGAAGTCCGCAAGTTGTCCCACGTGCTGCCTACTCCAGAGCTCATCAGATCCATGTGCGCTCGTGCACTTCACGTGTCTTCAACCTGTAGGGCTTACAAGATCACGCCACCCGCCGCCGCCGCCGCACCTGGATCGCGCCACATCAACTTCGTTGGATCGCGCCCACGTCAAAGATAGTCGACCGTTGACCGAAAAATTCGACTGTGTGCATTCTGATTATTTTCGTCCCTACCCATTTTGCTATTTGTTTTTTGATTCAAAATTTAGATATGCCGGTGATGAGATTTCTCGTCCGATTCATGTTATTTTTTATATATGGGAGATAATTTGCCTAATGGTCTCAAGTCATGCGCTATCTCAAAGGCCGCAAAGGCCTTTACGTCTCTAGTAACCGTCCCATTCCGTAGTGCTAATAAAGAACCGATTCCCGCTATGCTATCTCTGATTGAGGATTGGGAAAGTGATAATCATCATATCATCATTTGGTTCGTACATCTATTCCATCCATCGCTGATGAGTTTGGCAACCTCGATATCACAAAAAGTTCGGGACTTTTACTTGTTACTCAGATAGCTTCGGACCGAAAGTGGTGCTTGCAACTTCAAGCTCACACGCAAACTTTATCAGATTCGTCAGGAACCAGGTGAGCGGATTACTGTATATCACATTCGGCTAAAATCCATTTGGGATCAATTAATTGCATCTGAACTAGTTCTCTCCAATTCTGCTGACACTAAATTGTTTATGATCACCGTGAACAAGGACGATCAAGCCAGCTTCTAATGGGGCTTCGTGGATGAGTTTGAATAAGCCGTAAGTCATATTCTACATCGTAACTTTACTACCGCTCACAAGCTATTCATGTTAGTCGATGATGAGACACGTCAGATCGATCCAATTTCTATCCGCATTCATGGTTCTGCTTACTCCAAATTGTTCCGCAACCGCACTCGCTTTTTCCCTATGTCGGTTCATCTACCTATGTTTCCAAAGGCAAAGGGAATAATGTTAGATGACATAACAATAAGAAGTCTCTTCTTTTTGCAGTTTCTGTAAGAACAAAGGTTATTCTGTTGAAGCCTGTTACACTCGTCAGCGTATTCTTTAGAACACTGCTACTCTTACCTAGTCTAAATTATCAGCTATGGACTCTCTTTCCAAGTCTAGTCCTACCCCATCTCTCTATGGCAGATCTACATGATATGGTTAATCAGGTTCATCTTCCATCTTCCAATGCATCCAACACTGCTCTTTCTACGATATCAGGTACTTCTCCTACATGGCTTCTTGATTCTGCTTGCTGCAATCATATGACTTCTTCTACTAATGTTGTCTCTTCACACACTTCCACTTCTCTCCCTACCATATATACTGCAAATGGTTCTCCTATGCATGTGTCTCTCATCTGTAATGTCTCTACACCAAATTTCACTGTTTCCAATGTTTACTAGATTCCCCAACTCACTCATAATCTTCTATCTGTTGGGCAACTCATTGAGCTTGGTTTTTCTTTAACCTTTTCTTCTACTGGTGTGGTTGTGCAAGATTCTCATATAGGACAGATTGTTGGGACCGCCCGTAAGGTCAAAAGGCTGTTTGAGCTCATCTTCTTCATCTACCGTCCTCTCGTCTCTCTACTTCTACCATCTCAGGACAGAGCACCTCTTCTCTTGCTTTATGGCATTCTCGCCTTAGTCATGCATTTATCTCTAGGGTTAAACAACTAGTTTCTAGGGGTTTGTTAGGTCAAGTTTCAAATAAGAGTTTTGATTGTATGCCTTGTCAATTTGGCAAACAACCGCTTACCATTTAATAACAAGTGAGTTTTTCATGCTCCTCTCCTGATCTTATTCATTCCATGTATGGGCCCCTCTCCCATTACAACTCGTGGTGGTCACGTTATTTTGTTATTTTGCGGAATGATTTTTCCCGATATACTTGGATTTATCTCTTCAAAAATCATTCTCGAACTTATCACATATATCAGGTTTTTACCAAAATGATTGAAACACGCTTTTCTAAACCTATCAAAGTTTTCATATCCATAACAAGAATATAAAGCCCATGAATTTACTTCATTCTACATCAATTGCACGTTCCTCATTCCTCTTATGTCGGCACTTTTCGAAGAAATGGCGGTGGTTGAGCATAAACTCTGGCCATATTCTCGATGCTGTTCGTATACTACTATCACAAGCTTCTACTCCTTCGCTTTGGGAAGCCGCCTATCGTCATGCTTACACCATCAACCTGTCCTTCTCCTATTGTTCAAAATCAAACTCCTTATGATTCGTTGTTTGGTTATTATCCCTCCTATGACTTACTTAGAGTCTGGATGTAACTGCTTTGTTCTTCAAGATCAGTGAAAGAAACAAACTTCCGCCCCTCGCCTCGTTTGTGTTGTTTTCTTAGGTATGGAATTGGTCAAAAGCTAAGAAGGTGTTATGATCCCATTAGAAAACATCTTCGTTTCTAAGATGTGGTCTTTGGGAACACAAAATGTTTTACCAACTACCTCACGTTCCTCGCTTTCCCCCTATTCCCCCATCGGATCCTCTCCCCGACTTTTCCCGAGGAGTCTCCTCACTATTATATCCGAGCACCCCCTTGGTCTATGAGTTTCCTCCTTCTATTTTTTATGTTCCTTCTCATGCATCTGATGAGCCTCTAACACCGATCCTTGACGTACTCCACCCGATACCGCCGCATGTGGATCCCGTTGGTCCTTCCGACCTCATGCACTTCGCTGTTCCCATCCGATAACTACTCTTCCTTTTCACCTTCTTGATTTCCATTGCTTTTTTGCTCTTGCCTCTCCAGAACCCTTTACTTTTCGTGAGGCTTCCCTTCTAACCCTTATGGTAGCAAGCTATGAAAGAAGAGTTGGATGCACTACATAAGACTGGAACATGGGATCTAGTTGATCTCCCCTCTGGAAAATCTGATATCGATTGTAAATGGGTTTATAAGATCAAGACTTGGTCGGATGGCATTATTGATCGCCACAAGGCTTGCCTTGTTGCAAGGGGTTTTACTCAGGAGTATGGGATTGATTATAAGGAGAATTTTTCTCCTATAGCTCGACTTTCTTCTGCCAAGACTCTTATTGCCATTTCTACGGCTCGCAAATGGCCGCTTCGTATGGATGTCGTCAAAATGCTTTTCTTAATGGTGAAATCCGAGGAAGTCTATATGGAAGCTTCCTCCCCGTTACTCCTACCCTCCGTTCCTCACGTAGTATGTCAACCACGGCGGGCACTTTATGGTCTTAAATCAAGCTCTTCGGTGCATGGTTTGCAAAGTTCGCTTACTATCTCTCTAATGGTTTTTCGTGCAGCTCTTTGATACAACTCTTTTTCGAGACGGTCCGATCATGGTATTACTATTCTACTCTCGTATGTCAATGATAAGATTACATGTGTGATGATATGCGTGGTATTCGTGATCTAAAGCACTTTCTTGGTCATCAATTTGAAATGAAAGATCTCGGCCCTCTTAATTACTTTCTTGGTCTAGAAGTTTCTTCTTCTGCAGATAGTTATTATCTTACTCAGGCCAAGTATACTTTCGATATGATTTCTCGAGCCAATATCACTGATAGCAAGATAGTCGACACACCTATTGAGTATAATTGTCGCCTCAATTCTCATGATGGCAAATCACTATCTGATGCTACTCTACAGACATCGTGTTGGGAGTGTAATCTATCTCATCATACTCACCCCGATATTTCCTATGCGCTCATATAGTCACAATTTATGGTCGCCTCTAGATATCCCTCACATTATGCTGATGTTCTCAGGATTCTTCGATATCTGAAAGGCACCATATTTGATGGTGTTCATTTTTCTTCCCATTCTTCATTAACTCTTCAAGCATATTCAGATGCAGATTGGGCAGGTGATCCCACTGATCGTCGATCTACTATAGGATATTGTTTTCTTCTAGGTGATTCTCTTATCTCTTGGAGAAGCAAGAAACAAATAGTCGTTGCTCGCTCCAAAGATCGGGCGTAACATGTGTTAATCGGCGCCTACTACAACCCGAACTTATTTGGTTACGTTGGTTACTACAGGATCTTGGTGTTGATTGTTCCACTACAACTAAACTTCACTGTAATCGAAGTGTTATTCAAATTGCTCATAATGATGTCTTCCATAAAAGTACTAAACATATTGAGATTGATTGTCACTTCATTCGTCATCATCTGCTTCAAGGTACACTCACACTTCGCCCATTTCCCTCTCAAGATCGGCTAGGCCGATATCTCACCAAACCCCCTTCCTCCGTAAACTTTTCAAGCTTTAGCTTCCAAACTCATAACGGTTTCTAACCCTTCCTCCAACTTCGAAGTTTTAGCTTCCAAACTCATAACGTTTCTTAAACCACCAAGGAGTTTGAGGGGGATGTTAGATTATATATGGAAATTGTATATTTTCCATTTTTAGATTTGTATAGCTAGCTTATATAAGGCCCTCTTGTACATGTAATATACAGTTTGATATATACAAAGATTCAAGTCTTTCGTCGGATATAATTTAAGATTGATATATATGTTACAAAAATTTCTTGATCAAAGACTAAATTTTGAATGAACCGAAAGGTTGTAGACTATGTATATTTCAAAAAATAAATATAACCCCTTGTAAATATGCAACCAATTTCCATATATATATATATATGAATTGAAATAAAATGTCATTTTTTGAGTACATCAACGTTACATGGGAATTATACAACCATGGAAAGATGATACAATTGAAGGCTTTATTAGGACCAGTAATACCTGTTAGGATGAGATGATAAGTAATTCTGGAATGGATCTCGCCTAGAATCACATTGTAGCCTCTTCGAGATTGCTACAGCCGCCCCTTATTCTTCAATAGCTAGAAAACATGGACGAAAAACATTATAAGTAGTCTCATCCTCCCACTCTAATTCCTCCCACCTCTTGTTATGTCCTGCAATGACAATTCGATTTCCTTTGGCACTGTTAGCGTTGAGTGGGAGGTTCTTTAGATGTGGACAAACATCTACCTGAATTAGATTTAAGTACGTAAATGGTAGTGTTTTCCAATATATGCTTTTCAGTTGCGATAGACCAACTAAGATAAGCACCTGGAGTCTAGAAAATGGACTCACATTTTGTCCATTCTTTGCAAACTCACCATATTTATTGCTACCTACTACTCGTTGTATTTCATCACAACCCTTTACTTCAAGAGCTTTTAGGTTTGGAGCAAAGACAAGCCATGTTAGGTCCTTCGAACTTCAAACACCTTAATACGATCAACACCCACTCAAGGTTGTGGAAACTGACCCTTTGATTTAAGGTACGTAATTAGATTGTATTAATGGTTTTGGCTCCTTTCCTTCCCCATCCCAATCAATCTCCAAATCGTCCAACGAGCAATAGTTTAAGATAACGAGGTCACAGAGACCTTTACGCTGCTGCTCAGGGATGTTATATTGAGAGGGCTTGAATAGTTGAAATTGGTGGGGAGCCATAGACTGGACATGTGATTTTGCATGCATGTGAGAGCGTAGAAACCTTTGGAAAACACAGGAACTTATTACAGTAGTGACCTGCAAATCCTGCAAGTACTTTATGACTCCACTAATGCCTGAACCAAACACTCATTATCCTCAGACAGAAAACCATCTTTGAGTACTGCATCATCAAGAATTCCACCACCAAAAATATCAATCTCTTGCAGCGTTGAAAGACTTGATATCAACTGCTCTGGAATTGAAGATAGTTCATACGTGAATGCCAATAACAAACATTTCAATTTACCCAGGTTCTTTAACTCCATAAATGGCTACTCTTTTATGTTAGAATATGATAGGTTGAGATATTGTAATGAAACCAAATTAGAGATTCCCATTGGTAATGCAGTTATACTATTCTTTGACAAGTCTAGAACTCTTAGAAGATTTGGCATAAACAGGAAGAATCCTTCAGCGATCCTCTTCAAACTATTATCGCGAAGAAACAAAGTTGAGAGAGTGGGGCAATAGGGAGAGCCTATTAGTTCCTCAATTTGGTTCCCATCAGTGAAATCCTTTTTGGCCTCATCCATCTACCAACATCTTCAGGAGCTTCAGTTAACCCACACCCCGCTTGCACCAAGAGCTTGTCTTGCTCCTTCCCAGTTTCACAAGCTATCCACAATGCCATATCACGGATTACATCATGCAGCTTTACATACACGATGGTCTGTTTCAGTTTCTTCTACATGCCTATGACGTTGTAACCCTGGTTTTCTGCACACCCATATCATCAAATTCATCTAAAATACCTTCACAAATCCAACGGTTTATCAAATCTATTTTTGATATCATCAAATCTTCTGGAAATAGAGAGCAATACAATAAGCAAGATCTTGCAGCTTCTTCGGTGGGTAAGCAATCATAACTATATTTCAAAAGAGGAAACACTCTATCCCCCATACCTGGAAACTTCGAGGCAGAGCTTTGTAACACTTTAATTGCATATGTCCATTCCTGCGGTGTTTTCTTACAAGCCATGGCCCTGCCCATGGTAGTCAGCACAAGTGGCAAACCACAACACTCGTGCCACCAGCAAGCTCTGGTATTTCAGGATGGGAATCGAGAGCCGCTCTTGATACGTCAGGTACCCGCAAATAAAACTCAACTCAACAGAGGCACTCTCAATGAGTGTTTACTCCCAAATTATAACCAAATAAGCAGCAGGGAAATTTTAACATAATTGAAGGGACAGAGTAGAAGAATTGAGGGGAGGAAGAGTGAAGAAGAGGCGGAAATACTTAGAAACTTCTATTTCTCTGTATATCTCTATCTGCCAAAAACAACAATACCACCACAATATATTCTCCACAATACCTGCCTTACTGACACCCAAAAACAAACATGATTGAGACACCCACAATTAACCTCCTAATACCCAACCGCACCTATCCTGAATGAATAGGGCCCACCCTAAAAGATCCCATTCTATCCTTACACATAGTCCTTAAGGTATGTCGTTGTTGACCCGTTCGACCTAGCATCTTCTTTATCGTAACGGGTCTCATTACTGATCCTCACTCATTTCTAGGGGCTTCCTTATTCATGTCTCAGCCACTTTTCCCTCCTTCAAGATTTCTGCATTTGATTCCAATGAAAGGGGTAGTGTATCATTCCCACCCGCTTCAAAATTGACCTTGTCCTCAAGGTGGTAAGATGGGTAGAGTTTGCAAAACTCAAAAAAATCCTCCCATGCAGCGTCTTTAAGAGGACAACCTATCCATTTTACCAATATTTGCTGGATTGTATGACCATTACGAAGAATAGAGCGGGAAGCACATATAGCAAGCGGAAGATCAATAGGATGACTATCCACAACAAGTGGAGGCAGTGACTGATGAGGGGGAGAGTGAGCACCACGAAAAGGTTTCAACACCGAAATGTGAAAAACTGGATGAATTCGACTACTCTTCCTAAGAAGCTAAGTCGGTAAGCTACTTGGCCACGCGAGCACAACTAGGAAGGGCCCATAAAATCGCTTACTCAATTTATGGCTAAGTGACAAGCAATACAATAGATCGCGTATGGTCAGAAGCTTAATAAGACCAAATCACCACAGAAAACCTCGGTCTCGACGATGGGTATCGCTTACCACGTGCTCCTCTTGTAGTTGCGCTTCGCTGCTCGTGAGCAATTGGTCACATTGTGTAAGAATGTCATCAACTGCTTGAATTGACGAAGAGGTTCTAGTATAGCAAGGAATGGTTGAAGTAGCTCTTTAATGCTTTTATGATCTGTCCAAATGACAAAAAATCTGCCCAATAAATATTGCCACCATTTACGTACAGCCTCAGTGATAGCATGTAACTCCTTAATGTAAGTAGAAGAAGCCTGCAGCTTAGGACCAATTTTTTTGTTGAAAAAAGCAATTGAATGGTTGTCCTGCATGATCACCGCGCCAATGCCATAATTGGAAGCGTCTGTTTCTATCACAAAATCTCGAGTGAAATCTGGAAGGCGTAAAACTGGTGCATGAGTCATAGTTTCTTTCAATTTAGCAAAGCGAAGCCTCGCTGGGCCCCATAAAAGGCATCGCGGCGCAAGAGATCGCTGCACAAGCAGCAATGGAAGCAAAACCAAGCAATGAAACACGGTGAATAAACCCGGTGGAGAATCGGTAGAAACTGCAGTTGTTCGAGATTAGATGGTACCGCCAAATGAACCATAGCTTCAAATTTCAGGATCTGTTTCTCAGACACCTATCATAAATAATATGACCCAAGTACTCAATTTGGCCCTGGCAAAAGAAGCATTTAGAGAACTTTACATAGAAATGGTTAGAGGATAACTTATCCAAAACTGATTCTAAGTGACCAATATGGTCAGCAAAAGAAGAGCTATAAACAAGTATATCATCAAAAAAAACAATGACGAATTTGCGAAGAAAAACCGAAAAAAGCCTATTCATGGTCGCTTGAAAGGTCGATGGAGCATTGGTAAGACCAAACGGCATGACAAGAAATTCAAAATGGCCATCATGAGTGCGAAATGATGTCTTATGTGTGTCCCGAGAATGAACCCGAATCTGATGATAACTTCATTTTAAGTCCAGCCTTGTTTAAAATTGAAGCACCACCCGCCATCCAAGAGTTCATCAATTGTTAGTATGGGAAATTCTCGTCTCGAACAGAGTCGCATTCAAGGCACGATAAATTCGTCAATAAAATCGCCAAGAACCATCCTTCTTTTGACAAGTAGGATCGGGCGAAGAGAAAGGGTCGGGTGTTCTACTTAATACCCTTGAGCCAACATTCTCAACCAATTTCGAATCTCATTTTTTGATAATGAGGGAAAACCGATTAGGCCGAATACGATGGCTTTGTGTTAGGCTCCAAATAAATGCGGTGATCATTGAGACAATGGGGAGGGAGGCCAACAGTGGTCGAAATAATGGCCATACTCAGAGCAAAGAAAATAACATCTAAGTATGTAAATCGAAGGAAAGGGATCGACGCGAAAAAAACGTAATTACTCCGTGAAGATGAATATGCTTGCAACCTGCAGGCCTTCAACTAGCTTTACTATGAATCAACGTTCAAAGAGATGGAGGGAAATGGGAGCGTGGAATGATGCTATCGCCCCGTAAGCACCACCTGGTTCCACTGGCCAAAACCCATCGTTGAAGCCAAATAATCACGTGAAACACGACTAATGATTGTAACCACCGAATTCCCAAACTACGCCCATTCCTTCAATGGGGAAGACGAAGAGGTCACCGGTGAATTTATATCCTCGTAGAGCACCTGGACCGAAAAGCAACGCTTAGTACAAAGCAAGAATTCCCAATTTCCAATAACAATTCGAAACATGGAGTCCCACTCACCGGGTAATCGCAAATGCTCAACGATGGTTGGTTTGATGAAGCGCGGTGCCGCTAATCGGCCAATGAGAAATAATGGAATCGATGGTCACCAAAAGATCCTTCCAGCGTAAAGGCCCGGAAAGACAATGAATGACCCATAAGGGCATCGAGACTAGAGATGTCACCAGGATGTCCTCATCCGCATGAGAGCTCCACGTGCCACTTTCTATTAGTTGTCCTGTTATCGTCAGCTTGCCCCAATAGGAGCGTATAGCGACACTGCAGCCGATAGGTCGGCGTATACTTTTGGTCACAGTTATAACATAAACCCTTCTCCCTTTTTTCACACAAATTACGGTGATACGCACGAACGGGCGGGGGTGTAGGTAGCAATGGTGGTAATTTGAGATTCGAAATGTGGAATTTGTGTGGTCGATGATGTCGTCGATCGTGGGGGTTTTTTCAAGAAAGGAAAAGAGGCGCTGGAGGTAAAGAACCCGGGGTCGGGTCAGAGCAATGGACTGGCTGAGATTTGTGAGGCTCCAAAAACCAGGTCCAACCATCCTCCTTGTGTGCCTCATACGCTCGAGCTAGAGCAAAAGCCTCCATTAGAGACGAAGGTCGATTGAATAGTAACTCACGACGTATTGCTGGTTTCAAGCTGGTGATGAAAAAACTTATGAGGAGGGGCTCAGAAATTCCGGTTACTTTGTTCATGAGATCCCTGTGCTACCGAAAGTCGACTCCACCCATTTTTTGAGTGTGAGTTTTGAGAGATTCCCTTCAAAATCTTCAAATATAGCTGGACCGAAACGATGGCACACCGTTGTAACGAACTCCGGCCAGGATGCTAAGAGGTTATTACAAGAAGCCCATTGGGACCAGGCTGTTGCACGCCCTTCCAAATGGAAAGAAACTATTTGAAGGCGTAAATCGTCTGGGGTGCCATGGTAGTTAAAGAAAGCCTCTACGCGGAACAACCACCCATTTGGGTCAGATCCATCAAAACGGGGAACCTCGAGCTTCAAAGCGCGATAAGCCTGGTTTGGAGCATATTTGCTACCACTGCTATCAGGTTGCAAGGAACCAAAGATGAAGGAACTCGAGCCTTCCCGCAGCAATGTAGTCTGTCGCCATTCAGCCTGGAGATTTGCCAATTTTGCTTCGACCGACATCATGTGTTGTTGGAGAACATTGTGTAACGAATCGAAATGATCTGACATTTGGCACCGAATGCTCTGCATCGGTCGCCAATTGCCGCGGAAATTCTCGCAGCATTTTTGAATTCCATTATGATAGAGACTCAATGAAAGCACCACTGATACGTTTGGGGTACCTGCAAATAGACTCAACCCCAAACAGAGGCACTCTTTGAGTGAGTGTTTACTCCCAAAAATTAAACCAAATAAGCAGCAGGAAAATTTTAACATAATTGAAGGGACAGAGTAGAAGAATTGAGGGGAGGAAGAGTGAAGAAGAGGCGGAAATACTCAAAAACTTCTATTTCTCTGTATATCTCTGTCTGCCAAAAACAACAATACCACCACAATATATTCTTCACAATACCTGCCTTATTGACACCCAAAAACAAACATGATTGAGACACCCACAATTAACCTCCTAATACCCAACCGCACCTATCTTGAATGAATAGAACCCACCCCAAAAGATCCCATTCTATCCTTACACATAGTCCTTAAGGTATGCTGGTTTTTTGGTTACCCGTTTGGGCCTAGCATCTTCTTTATCAGAATGGGTCTCAACAATAGGATCCTCACTCATTTCTTCGGCTTACTTATTCATATCTTGGGCCACTTTTCCCTCCTTCAAGATTTCTGCATTTGATTCCAATGAAAGGGGTAGTGTATCAGTCTTCTCCAAGCTTCGTTCGAAACAAATCCCAAGATTCTGTCCACGTTAAGCATTCCACTTTGATCATCATATCGACTTCCATCTGAGCGCACACATCTTCAGATCGAGTTGTGAAAACTATCTTATTTCTTTTGTTCTGCAAAGGAACCTCGAGCTCTAATAAAATCAACCGCTCCCATAAGTCGTCTAGCAACAGCACAAACCTCTTTTCCTTCAAGACTCTCCAGATGCTCATGGCTTTCTCATCTCGATCTTTGCTCTTCCATTTACCATCAACAAACCCTATCTTCTCCCAGATGTTGTCCTGAATGTTTTCAAGATTTACATTTCTGGAAACTGTTGCCCATATCACAAAATCGAAATCGTGGGTAATTTTAGTAAAAGCATTATTGATATGGGTTAAGAGGGTGGTTTTCCCAACTCCTCCCAGCCCATATAGGCCGATAAGTCCCACATGTTCTTGATGAAGGCTACTCCAAACCAAGTCAAGTCTGGAATTCATGCCGACAGTTGCGCCTTCAGTAGGCCACTAGGCCTTTCACCTACGCCAGGTGAGGGTAACCTCTCAGCCACCATACCCGTAGGTCCTTGGGCCATTAGAGTGTTCACTTCCTCCAATTTCCTAGCTGCTTTCTTCCCCAACTAGTATCTGCTCCAGCAATGCCTGGGACTGGGACAACGGCCACCTAGACATTTCCTGTCTATCTCCCTAGTGCCATCTCCAATCAGTTGACTGACTTCAATTTCCAGATTTTCAAACCTTGAGAGCCAGCCTTATACTTGGTGCAGCCGCTGCAATTGTTCCCTCTCACCGATATCAACCTTGCTCTTCACGTCGTTCCTCAACTCCCTCAATCTTTCAAAAGCAGAATCCAGAGCTGCCAGATTCTCTGAGAGTTTGTGCATGTGTTTTGCATGCCGAGTACCGAAATCCCAGCAGCTAGGAAAAAGGTGATCGACGGAGATTGAGACGGAGCAAATATTGCCCATCCTTAATTTTGTCGAAGAGGATTAAGAAGAAGTACTATTTGTGACTTGTGAGGGAAATGATGTGTGCGCGGGGATCGAGCTCTAGGATGATGAATCAATTAAGCACAAGAGAGGGAAAAAAAGGGTTAGAAAATGTAGGTATTGGCTCCCTTCATTTGGATGATCTCAAATGCGTTCAGTATAAAGAATCAAGCGCATGCCTTTGCTTCCTCTCTGTTGCTGCTGTTGTACACTATTATATGCCCACATAATTCTTAGCTTTGCACAATTATAGAGGGTTTTGCTATACTTCATCAGGTCTTGTGAATTTAGTTGCTAAATAAGATGCTTTTCTTGCTATAAACAGAAACAGCTTCTTTGGATGCCTCTTTTCCTTCATTTTGGAGTCTCTTTTGCTTTCTTCTATAACCCCTCCTCATCAGCAGACCTAGAAAATGAGTTGAGGGGCATAGTTAACTTCAGAGGGCGGAAATATGCATGAATTAATTGATTAGCATAATGGTAACCGGGTTTGGACAAGGGTTCAAACCATCGGTGGAGCCAGTACATGCCTAGGGAATTTTTTTTGAAAGATTTTTCCAATTGTAATCAAACCAAGTCCTATACCATGCCTCCCACAAATTTATAATTGCTAAGTCATTGGATTTAAATTTCTAATTATTGATTTTTGTAAGACTTTTTTAATTAGGGCTTTATGCGAATCCAAAAGATACAGTTAAAATAATAATAATAATAAGCGATAACGATTTTCTTATATTCGATTTCACCATTAAAAATCTAAAAGCAAAATCAAATATAATTAAAATTTATCAAAAATTTTATATTTTAAAATTTCTATTCCTAGATAATAGAGAAACAAATAAAATGAGTTTGAATAAAAACTTAGAATTAATTTTTTTTTAATTTGAACCTATTTTTTTTTTTTTCTAATATTCTTTCCTTCCACTTTTTCTCTCCATTTCCTCTATATTTTCTTTCCTTAACAAGCTAGGTTCCATTTGAAACCTAGAAAGTTCTAGAGAAAAAATACTAGTTTAGTAAACGATTTTTTTTTTTCATATTTGGTTTTATCATAAAAAATATAAAAAAAATCAAATATAATCAAAATTCTTCAAAATTTTACATATTTTTAAATTTCTTAAGTCTTATATAATAAAGATAAACAAATGAAGTGAGTTTGAATAAACATATAGAATTAATTTATTATGTTTAAACTTACTTTTTCTCTCTATTTTCTTTCCTTAGTACTTTTCTACTAACAAAATCGGAGTCTTGGGGTTGTTTTAGTTTCTGTTTTTTATAACAGTTTTTAAAACACAAATAACATCATTTGGTGTCTTCGAAACTTTATCGTTTTTCAATTTATTTGCTTTTCGTTGCTCTATGTTTTTTAGAATAAAAAAAAATTAAAACCAAACATGTTTTCCTTGTTCTCCTGTTTTACAATAGAAAACGGTTTTTAATATAAACAAACCGCCCTTAAAGTTCCCCTTGACTTTTAATTCTAGCTCTGCCACTGGTTCAAATCCATATATATACATTTTTTTTCCAACTTCCTGCACATTGATTAACAAAATGAAATTCAGGATACTTTTCTATTTTTTTGGCATCTAATTCTTTGCATTAAAGAAGATACTCTATAATAGTTTATAAATACACAAAAATGATTTGAAACGTACCACTTTAGAGAATTGTCATGCTATGCTGGTTTGGTCCAAGTGACCAATGAATGGCAAGACAATGAACCCCTTCGCAATGACTGCAGCATCAAGATTTTATTTATTTATTATTATTTTTTTGCTTTAGAATTTAAAGATAATTAACAAAGCTTGAGAGGGAAGTGTTTGAGGGTCATGAAATATGAAACTACTTGGCAATGAACAAAATTATTAAGGAGAAAGCTTGTTGATGTTGTATAATAATTTATTTATATCAAGTTATCTTATTGATAATTAATTACTTGAAAATAAATATATGATAAGTCATTTCATTATAAACGAAATTTAAGGTTTTCATTTTTCTAACCATGGCAAGGTTTCATTTATTATTTCTAAATAAATAAACTTACCTTTTTTATTAAGTTTTAGGTTATATCTGATTCTAAACAATATTAAGAAAAGGGATTTTCATTTTCTTTTTTAGTTTTATTACAAAAATACAAAATAAAATTAACTATAAGTGAAATCAATTAGTTAATATATTTTCTATTTATTTGATCTTTATATACAAGACTTAAAATGAGTTAAATAAATTAAATTAATATATAAAATTAATTAATTAATTAATTCTTAATTTATTTCTTGTTCTTTCCTTAAATTTTTTTCTCTCCTCTTCCTTTTATAAATTTTCAGGGAATATAGGCACAAAATACGAATGAACAAATGTACTATTGAATCATTCATTACTAATACAATTATTACTAACTTGAATGTATCATAGTCTTACCGTTCATCATGTCTAACTCATGTAGCAGAGCGCTCAACCTTTAAAATGTTGGATTTTTATCCATTTTGAATGAAATTAAATTTTGTTTAATTTGGAAACATTCATATGATGGGTTTTTAATACCTTTTATAATCAAATTAATTTCCCTTTTCATTGAAACTGAAACTGTCGAAGACTTCAATTCCTTCCGTTCATCTCTTCCATTCATCCCCAACTTGAAGTCTATATATAGAGTGTCAGGACTTCTGGGGAAAAAAAGTACAAAGATCTAAAAGTTGTCCTTCTTCCTCTTCGATTCAATATTTGATAGAACAAACTTTCCACTCCGCCTTCTTCCCTCTCTTCTAGCTCACGCTGATAGAACAAACTTTTCCAATTCATTGGAGTGGTTGTAGGTGCTTTACTGGTCATTCATTAAATCACTTCAACTTGGGAGATAGACATCAACGTGATCTTCTCCAAGCACCAGGAAAACGACGAATCTATTTTAAGGAAATCGTGACTACTCATGAGACTCGGCGTCTTCAATCTCTGACAAAGACTCGCTCTTATTTTCCGTTCTGTAATTTTTCTTATTCTTTCCTTTGTAATTCTTCTCTCTCTCTTCATGTTGTTTTCGTGTATTTGCAACCACATGTAATAGTCTTAATATAGATTCAAAGGGGGAAGGAAGACACAAGAAGGACGATCTAACAAGGTTGATTCGCCAAAACAAAATGAGGCTTTTTTGTAAACCTTTTTTTTAAGGAAAAGTTTTTGTTTTGGAAAAGGTGGAAAAAAAAGAAATTTTTAAAACCAAACAAACCAGGTGGTTTGTTGGTTTATTGTAGAAAATCCTTGTTACAAAAGTATAAGAAAGGGTTTTGAACCCATGACTTAGCATTCAAGTGGTGAATGCTCTACCACTAGGATATACGCTTAGTTATAGTTTTCCTTGGGAGGAATACATGATAAGGAGATAAGCCTACTAGGCTAAACTCTATACTCATTTTGAGTTTGTGCCAATTCCTTTTGGTCTTAGGAAATTGGAAATTACGATATAAAGAAGTTTTGTTTAAAGAGTTTGGATCTTAAGTGGGATCGTTTGTGACCCCTCCAACCTTTCCTGGGAACTGAATGTTCTATCTAAGGAGGCTAATTCTAGCTTGGGTTTCTATACTCCCACCAGTCATTCTTAGGAATACTCTGTAACACATTATTTTCAATTATTCTAAGAATTGGTTGTGGGAAAAGAAAATTTGACAAATTTTCTACAATTTTGTAGAGAAATGGATTCTAATTCACACAATGATGTTTCATCTGCATCTGCCCAAGTGACAACCCCTATTATGGCACAAGCACCAATGATGCCTACTACTGTGCCTATCTCCGTCTCACCTGGAGAAAAACTAGAGAAGTTCAATGGACCTAACTTTAAAAGGTGACAACAAAAAATGTTATTCTACCTTACCACCTTGTTTAATCTTATGAGATTCTTGACTCAAGATACTCCTAAGCTCAAAGAAGATGAGCACGATATCCAAGTCATTAGTGTTGTGGATGCTTGGAAACACTCTAACTTTCTATGCAGGAACTATGTCATTAATGTTTTGACTAATTCTTTATACAATGTGTATTTAGATAAGAAAACATCCAAGAAGCTATAGGAATCACTAGATCGGAAATATAAAACCGAAGATGTTGGGGCCAAGAAGCTTGTCGTAGGTCGTTTCCTCGATTACAAAATGGTAGATTCCAAGACTATGCTCAGTCAAGTCCAAGAACTTCAAATAATCCTCCATGAGAAACATGCTGAGGGAATGTTGTTGAGTGAAACTTTTCAAGTTGCAGCTATTATTGAGTTGTCTCTTGCTTGAAAAGACTTCAAGAATTACCTCAAGCATAAGAGAAAGGAGATGAGCATCAAAGATCTAATTATTAGACTTCCCATTGAAGAAGACAATAGGGGATCTGAGAAGAAAGGGACACAGAATTCGAGCGAGGCCAAGGCTAACTTTGTGCAGGAACATGGTCAAAGTTCCAAGTTCAAGAAAGCCAACAACAAAGGGAAAGGCAGTAAGATGGGACCTAAAGGGGTAATTTCTAAGAAGCAAAAGTTCCAAGGTTAATGCTTCAACTATGAGAAACAAGGTCACAAATCTTCGAATTGTAGACTTCCAAAGAGGAACAAACCCATGAAAGCCAATGTGGTTAATGACATCACGAAGGATGTGTTTGACATTGCCCTCACAACAGTAATATTTGAGGTGAACTTGGTGAGATCCAATCCAAAGAATGGTGTATTGACACTAGTGCTACTCGTCATGTGTTCTTGGACAAGAAGATGTTCTCCACCTTTAAACCAATTGAGACTGGGGAAAAGGTGTTTATGAGGAACTCTACCACTTCAGAAATCAAAGGCCAAGGAAAAGTAGTCTTGAAGATGACATCTGAGAAGGAATTGACTCTGACCAATGTTTTATATGTACTGAAATCTGCAAGAACTTGGTGTCTAGTTCATTGCTGAATAGTCATGGGTTTCAGTTAGTGTTTGAGTCGGATAAATTTGTTTTGTCAATGAGTGGAATGTAGTCGAAAAAGGATATATGAGTGATGGCATGTGGAAACTTAATGTAATGACTATCATTAAATCATATATGAATAAAGCTAGTACTTCTACTTATATTCTTGTGTCTTCTAATCTATGGCATGGTAGATTAGGACATGTTAATTATGATACATTGCGTAGATTAATTAACTTAAATCATATACCAACTTTCCAAATTGATGCAAAACATAAGTGTGATATCAGGTTGAGGGGCAAAAACTAACATGGTCATCTTTCAAAGTGTTGAAAGACACACTGAACCTCTTGACTAAATCCATAATGATATATGTGATTTGAAATTTGTATAAACAAGAGATGGTAATAAATATTTTATTACCTTTTATTGATGATAGCACCAAGTACTGTTATGTATACTTACTCAAAAGTAAGGATGAGGCAATAGAGAAATTTGTTTTCTACAAAAACGAGGTTGAGAATCAGCTCAACAAGAAAATTAAAGTGCTAAGAAGTGATCGAGGTGGTGAGTATGAATCGCCATTTATTGATGTTTGTGCTCAACATGGGATTATACATGAAACCATAGCACCTTCTTCACCTCAATCCAATGGAGTGGTTGAGCGAAAGAATCGCACTTTAAAGGAAAAGATGAATGCAATGTTGATAAGTTTTGGTCTACCACAAAACATGTGGGGAGAAGTCATTTTGTCTACTAATTACCTTTGGAATAAAGTACCTAAAAAGAAAACAAAGAAAAATCCATATGAGTTATGGAGAGGACGACAGTCATCCTATAAATACTTACAAGTGTGGGGATGTCTAGCCAAATTGATAGTTCTTCCACCTAAAAAGGTGAAAATATGACCTAAAACTATTGATTGCATTTTCATTGATTATGCAAATAACAAAACTACTTATCGATTTCTTGTCCATGAGTCAAATATCCCAGATATTCACAAGAACACGATAATGGAATCGAGGAATGCATTATCCTTTGAAGATGTGTTTCCATGTAAATCCAAAGAAGAGCCAAGCTCATCAAAACGAGTGCTTAAGACTATTAATGAAAATAGTCAAGATCAAGATGGTGAGGTAGAACCTAAACACAGCAATAGAGCAAGGATAGAAAATCTTTTGGTCCAAATATTCTAACGTATGTGATTGAAAGGGAACCTCGGACTTTCAAGGAGGCAATGAACTCTACAGAGGGTCTCATGTGAAAATAGGCTATTAAGAGTGAAATTGATTCCATATTGAATAACCATACTGGAGGAACTAGTGCATCTTCCACTAGATTGTAAACCTCTAAGTTCCAAGTGAGTGTTCATGAGGAAAAGGAAATTAGATGGATCAATTGACAAGTATAAAGCAAGACTTGTGATCAAAGGCTATAAACAAACTAAAGGTCTTGACTATTTTGACACATATTCTCCGGTGACAAGAATAAATTCCATAAGGATGGTGTTTGCGATTTGTGCCTTGAGAAACCTTAAAGTACATCAAATGGATGTGAAGATAACCTTTCTTAATGGAAATTTAGATGAAGAAATCTACATGGTGCAACTTTAGGGGTTTTTTGCTCCGAGACAAGAAAAGAAAGCATGTAAGTTAGTGAAATCCTTGTATGGGCTAAAACAAGCATCGAAACAATGGCGTGAGAAATTTGACAACGTTCTAATGTCATAAGGATTCAAAATAAATGAATGTGACAAGTGTGTATATGTCAAAGATACAGAACATGGATATGTCATTGTATGTCTATATGTATGACAAGATTATTGTTGGTAATGATGATAAGATGATCATATTTACTAAAAATATGTTGAATTTAAGATTTGACATGAAAGACATGGGACCTATTAATGTTATATTGTGAATAAAACTCATAAGAACATCAGATGGACTCATTCTAAGTCAGTCACGTTATGTTGATAATATTCTTGGAAAGTTTGATAAAGACAATTCTGGAATTGCCAAAACACCAGTTGAAGAAATAATACATCTATCCAAGAATAAAAGGGAGATAAGAGCCAAGTAGAATACCTGCAGTAATAAATTGATGTACCTTAATGAGCTATACAGACCGCATAGCCTATTCGCCGGGTAAATTGAGTAGTTATATGAGTAATCCTAGAGCCAAGTAGTGGCAAGGAATCATGAGAGTACTTAAGTACTTACGTTTTACTCGTGATTATGGGCTACACTATACAAGATATCATTTTTTACTTGAAGGTTACAGTGATGTAAACTATATGTCAAATGTTAAAGACTCAAAATCCCTTAGTGGTTGTGTGTTTACACTAGGGGGAGCAACAATCTCATGAAAATCCTCAAAACAAACGGTTATTACTAGATAAACGACGGAATCTGAGTTCATAGCACTAGATAAATGTAGGGAAGAGGCTGAATGGCTACACCATATCCTAGAGGATCTTCAAAGGTGGCCAGAACATGTGCCTCCAATATGCATACATTGTGATAGTCAATCTACTATTGGTAGAGCACAAAACAGTATGTACAATGGTACGTTTAGACATATTTGTCGTAGATACAACACCATTAGACAACTACTCTCAACTGGGTTATCTCTCTAGATTATGTAAAATCTAAGGATAACATCACAAATCCGCTAAACAAAGAGTTAGTTGAAAAATCATACTAAAGCCCATAAAAGAATAAGTTAATACAATGGATACCTAACCTAGCTGCCTAGAGATCCGAAGATCTAGGTTTAAAATGGACAACTAAATTGTAAAGACCTTGATTTGATCACTGTGGGGATCTTCCCGTTGTCCATTCCTATGATGAAACAGTGATGCTCATAAGAAGAAGGTTAAGCTATGCTTTTAATGATCTCTATGCCTTGGAAAAGAGTAACACAAGCTACTCTTAATTTAGGAGATCACATATGGAAGGGTGAAGTGAGGCCGCTTCAAAGGGAATTGAATAGGACACAATTCCTACTAAACTCTTGCAGAACTAGGCGAGTGTTTATGGCCAAAACGAATATAAAAGTGAGAACTGGAAAATGTTAGGAAGATTCATGTGTGAGGTCTGTCATCATCTACACAAATGGCATATGGTTCAAGGACATTGTGTCTACTATTTAATTAGTAGAGTAAACATACTTCTACAAGGAACGGTTCAAAGGGTAACTTCACCCCTCCTATGCAGGTTTCAACTTTTGTACTCTATCGCTCATGAGGGATCGTTGGTCTTGTGTCTTTGGGTGTCAATTTCATTCATGTGGGGAATTGTTGGATTTCTATCCATTTTGAAAGAAATTAAATTTTGTTTTAATTTGGAAAAATTCACATAATGGGTTTTTAATACCTTTTATAATCAAATTGATTTCCCCTTCCGTTGAAACCAACCGTCAAGACTCCCCACCTTCCATTCATCCCCTACCTGAAGTCTATATATAGAGTGTCAAGACTTTAGGGGGAAAAAAATACAGAGATTCAAAAGTTGTCCTTCCTCTTTCAATTCGTTTGTGATAGAGCAAACTTTTCCCCTGCTCGCTTGAGTTATCAGAGGTGTTTTACTCCACCACTGCTAAGTCGCTTTCATCTGGAGACATAAATCAACGCGATCTTCTAAAGACTGTGGAAACGACGAATATGTTTTAAAACGATCGTAACTACTCATGAGACTCAGCGTCTTCAATCTTTGACAAAGACTCGCTCTTATTTTCTATTCTGTAATTTTTCTTTTTCTTTCCTTTGTGATTTTTCTCTCCCTCTTCATGTTGTTTCCGTGTATTTACAACCACATGTAATATAAAAAAGACAGGGCATAAAGAGAAAATGGGTCTCAAGTTCAAGTCCTGGTGAGAGGATAGCTCACTACATTATTACTAAAATGTTTAGTTGAAAAAAAATATATATTTAAAATGACCTCTATTATTGGTTAGGCAACAGTTTCAAGTCAAAAAGACGTAATTAATACACTAAAATCTGGAAGACATTTTTATTCAAGAGATGTGTAATCTCTTATTCTACTTTCTTCTTAAATTAATTGTAATTATTTTTTTAAGTAAAATTAATTCTAATTATTTAAGTTAGTGGGAAATAATAAATAAATAATAAAAGATCATTTGAAATGGTGATATGACATCTTAGTGTTGAATGTCATGGCAAGAGCCTAAAATAAAATCATTACCAATCTTCTCAATGATATTATCATATTACAACCCCTTACTCCGTTTGGCGATTTTAACTATTGAAAATGACAACAATTCTATCAGATTAGAACTTATTTTTCAAGGATTTTAATTAAAACACATTTATACGATTTCTTTGTTGATAGCATTTCTAATATATTTTCAAATACAATTCCTATTTTGTAACTGATTTTCAAAACAATTATGAAAACCATCTTTTAAATATGTTTTAAGAATAAGTTTTATATAAAATGTTTTTATTTTAATCATTTCATTATTTTTCAAATTACCTTTCTAAACAAATAAATAAAAATAAGATGTTCCCCCAAAAAGATTTTTTTGTGTTTTAAGTTTCTATTCTAATAAATGCAAAGTGAATAGAAGTCAAAAAAAAAAAAAAACTTCAATTTTAACACTGGGGAATTATTTTCTCTTTCCTAGTTTTTAAATGTATTTTCTTGTTCTTGAGCATAGAAAACTATTTATAAAAAATAGAAAATAAGGTTGATATAAAATTTAGGATTTTTATGCAAAAACAATTTCTTATGTATTAAAAGCACTTTTTAAAAATTTAAAGAAATATAAGAAATCACTTTCAAATAGGTAAATTGCTAATTATTTGTAATATTTTTAAATTCCGGAGTCTATATTCTTAAAATATAAAAAGTGGGAAAGGTATACAAAAGTTATCTTCTTATTGATTTGGATATAAACTTTAGAAAAAAATGTATTGTGGATGCATTTTTGGTAATGTATTAAAAATTTTAAAAAGAAAAACATTATTTCTAGAAAATAACATAACAAGTTTTTTTTTTTTTTTTTTTTTTTTTGGGAAATCATTTTTAATGATTCTACATAATAATTTAAAAAATATATTTTCAAACATTTGTTAAAAACCTAGATTTTGTTGGAAACGTTTGGTTTGATTATTTTCAAAATCATTCTTAAATAGGCTCTTGAGGATAATTTTTGAAAATATAGAAAACATATTTTTTGTGTTCTTTAAAAATTGTTCTTATTCTCTAAATTTAATGTTTTGTGTGTATTCTATGTTTCTCAAAATAAAATTTAAAAACAAAAAAAACAATCGGAACCAAACATTTTCTATATGTTTTCTTTGTTCTTCTTGTTTTTTAGAAGAAAAAAAAGTAGCTTACGAAAACTGTAACCGATCGGACCCTTAATCTTCCTATTCTAAATCCATGGCTCTTATGTACTCAAGTTGTAAGTTCATTGGAGTAATTTGTGAGAAAAAGATGTTGGAATAATTCCAACTATAAGGTGGACGTACTTTAATTGTCATTTTAATTTTATAAAGGCACTAAAGGTCATAGCTTATTTGAGATAATAGCGAATGCGGGCGAAGATTCAAACCCTCAAGGTACAATAACCGAACGAGCAATCCAAGATTATTGAAACAGAGTCTAATCTATTATCGACACGCTACAATGGAGGGCATATCAAAAGTCATTATAAAGTTATAAAAGGCTAGGTCCCCTCACTATTCTGATAACTTTTCTAGATTTCCATTGTGCCTGTATTAGAAATAGTTAGGAAGGCCTTTCCTATTAATTTTCTGCTTTTGCCAAACAAAGATGAATCCTACTGCGAATCCGTCAACAGGTATGTCTTTATCTAAAATAAATTAAAACATGCTATGTACACATATTTGAGATCTTGGCTTTTCATATTTAAAGTTATCCGCTTATTTGATTATTTAAATCTTACATTTGGTATCAGAGCTAATCAAATATGTTGTACATGTGCAATTTAATTCAGTTTATGTATATATTGTTGAATCATGTTCTAGTTCGATTCTTGATTAACAAATTTATTGTTTTGATTCTGGTTGCATTTGATGGTTTTGAGACGTCCATTGGAATGGCCAAATGGCCAAAGGGAATTTTCAAAAAAAAAAAGGAAAGCTATTGCAACACCTTCACGCAATAAGGTACTGGGCATTTTCAAGGTGTGCATATCGAGGAAAATAAATATATTTTATTTTTAAAGGATTTGTCTTGATTTCTAGTAGTAAATATTTATTAAGATCATTAAAAATCAATCAAAGGAAAGAAGTAACCATTTGGTGGAGTGGTTTCAGTGCACACTGTTGGGATGAAAGGTTTTTGGTTCGAATCCTGGTGTCCATAATTTTTGTATATATATATATATATTAAACCATAACTAAGCTGTGATTCGAACCTGGTCTAAAAGAATCAACTTAATTTCTTATGTTCATAAATGTTAATATATAGCAGTATTGCATTTAATTTGGATTAAGATAAGGCTTATCTTGTATGCTTTACTTTTATTTCCTCTCTAGTACATATGTTGTGATTTAAAATGGTTGAAATATATATAAGAGATATACGGTTACAAAATCTCATAAAGGAGTTTATGACATGTTTTTGTTTCCTGTTTGAGAGGATAATTTGTAATTTTTATTGTGTCACCAAAGTGGCCAATTGAAGGGATGTTACGAATTATTTTTTCATTTATGGTTTACAAGAATTGTCTCTACTTATTATATATATTCATCTGCCCAAAGGTGATGTTTATGTATTTTAAGGTGCTTAGAGATGTGTTATTGCATAAAGGCAAGAGTGTTTTGGTTTTTTTTAAATTTATCTGCCCAAAGGTAATTTTTTTTTTTAAAGAACTGAAATTCTTTTGTAAACGCAATAATGGAAAAGAGTGCATTGTATGTTACATTTTCTGCCCAAAGGTGATTATGTAATGATACTTCACTTTAACTCTTTGGTCGACCTTATGGTTCAAATTTTATAACATGTTCATGAACTAATTGTTTGTATATTTCATCATCAGTTACTTTCTTGGTGAACAACAACATGGTTACCATGTAGATCTCGATTGGTAACAATTACAAAGAGGAAAGGTGATAGATTTTGCTTTAGGAATAGCCGACATTAATATGGCCTTACGGGAGGCAAAACCTGCAGACCTTACTGATACTAGCACTGCTGCTGAAAAAGACTATTTTGCTAAGTGGGAGCGATCTAATCGTCTCAATCTATTAGCTATACGAGGGACTATTCCCGAACATCTCATGAGTGGTCTACCCGAGACTACGGATGCCAGTGTATTTCTCTCTGCTGTGGCAAAAAGGTATAAGATTAATAAAAATGCTGAGGCAGGAACCCTGATGAGCAAATTGACTGGTATGTCTTATAATAAAATACGGGATTGTGAGCATATATTTTAGTGGATGATTGGTGTAAGGATAAGACAAAATCTCGAGATTCCTATTCTCGATACCTTATCATTAACCATACCCCCGAATTCTTACTCCTCCCAAGTTTAGCCAACTTAAGACCAGCTTTAATACTCAAAATGAAAGTTGGACTCTTGATGAACTGATTTCTAAGTGTGATGCGGAAGAAAAGAAACTTGAAAGAAAGGGTTTAGCTACTGCCATGTTAGTCTCTCATCCCAAACCAAATCCTAGGCCTATGCATCATACTTCTCATAAGGGTAAGGATTTTGTTAAGCATGGTGGAAATTTTAAACCTAAGAATGGCATGAAGAAGCCAATCAAGTGTTATTTTTGCAAGAAAATAGGCCATATGAAAAAGGGTTGTCTGAAATTCAAGGTTTGGCTAGAAAAGCAAGATAAGGCTAAAGGTAATCCCCTAGCTCATGTTTGTTTTGAATCCAATTTAGTAAATGTTCCATCAAATTCTTGGTGGCTTGATAGTGGGGCAACTGTTCATGTTGCTTTCACCTTGCAGGGATTCACAAATAAGCGGAGTCCAAAAGAGTCAAAAAGGACACTTAGAGTTGCCAATAATGCTAAAGTTTAAGTGGCTTTTATTGGAGATGTTAGTTTAAATTTGGAGTTAGGATTTACTTTAGTTCTGAATAATACATTTTATGTACCATCCTTTAGAGGAATTCTGGATTTCAATACCCTTTAGATAAACTTGGATATTGTGTGACTTTAGGTAATTTTGGAGTCAATTTATCAATTAATTCTACCAATATTGGCTATGGTGTTTTGATAGATGGTTTATATCAATTATCTTTGGCAGTAAATGGTGAATACATTTTGCATACTAATAAAGCAACATCCAAGAGATCACGAATCCAAGAGATGTCTTTCATGTTGTGGCATAAACGTTTAGGTCATATATCGAGAGAAAGAGTTGAACGGCTGATCGCACGACATATTGCCATCTCTTTGATTTTGAGGATATGGAGATTTGTGTGGATTGTATTAGAGGAAAACTTTCCAAGGCTAAAAATAAAGGAGCAAGTCGTAGTAGTGATTTGCTAGAGATTATTCATACTGATATTAGTGGTCCTTATTCCACTACTATATGTGGCTCTAGGTATGTTTCTCACTTTCATTGATGATTTTTCTCGTTATGGTTATCTTTATTTAATTAAAGAGAAATCAGATGCTCTAGATAAATTCTAAAGTGTTTAAGCCGAGGTTGAGAAACAATTAGGAAGTCATTATGATTGTGAGATCCGATCGTCGTGGAGAGTATTATGGTAGACATGGGGATGTATGTCAACATATGGGGCCTTCTGCAAAATACTTGCAGGATTGTGGAATAATTGCTTAGTACACCATGCTTGCATCCGAAAAATGGTGTGGCCTAAAGGTGTAATCGCACTTAAGGATATGATGAGGAAAAGTATGATGAGTGTGTCTAATCTTCCCGAATATCTGGGGTGAAGCAATCAAACCGCTAAGTATATCCTCAATGAAGTTCTGAAGAACTGGCCTCAAAACACCTTTCACATGGACCAAGAGGAAAAGCCTAGCCTAAATCATTCGTGTTTGGGGGATGTCCAAATGAGGTTAGACTTTATAACCTTACAGAAAAGAAACTTGATCCTGTGAACCCGTACGGCAAGTATTACTTCATTGGGTATCCGGATCATTCTAAAGGCTACAAATTCTATAATCCTACTCATGGATAGAGAATTGTTGAGTCTCTTACGGCAAAATTTTTGGAACTTGATGTAGCTGATTTTCCTAACTCTCAAGTCCCTCTTCTAAAAGAACTTGAGCAGAGGACAGTTGTTTCATTACCTTTTATCCGAGAGCCGCATCCGTGAACCTCTTCCACTGGCCTACTTGGGGGAGGCATCCGGGCGTGGTAATTGACGCAGTTGATCCGCCTATGACAGAGGCAATTGTTCATGTGACGCCCCAAAACACTAGGGTCCCATTGACAACTCGTCAACCCGTGGAATACATGTGTGTCTCATATCGTGAGACCCGTACATGAGTAAAAATGGCCACTTGGGCCCATACACCAATACTCACCAATAATCTAACCAACTATATCACAATAGTTCAAGAGTTATTACATTACTCTTAATACAAACACATATTAAAATTAAGAATTCTAATACATGTTATACCAAAAACATCAAGGCCACAATCCGGATTTCTTCTAAAAATCGGCCTCTAATGAGCGTCGTCTTCTCGAACACTCCCTGTACCTAAAATAATGATCCCTTGACAAGGCGAAAGTAAATGCCCAAGAGTCAATTATCCTATATAGTTACTCCCACCTAAGTGTACATGCAATGATTCAACACAAACGCATTCAAGCAAATACATGATCCTACTCGAATGTCTACATGCCCAATCCCATGTCTCGAGTCCTCACCGACTTCACGCATGCCCAAGCCAAACGCGAAAACATCATTTTCATTTCTTTCATGTCATGCACTCACACCTAATTTTCTAGGTTGCCCCGGTGCATATGAAATGCATTATGTCATTTCCAAACCACACATGCCAATATATCAATGTGACGCCCCAAATCCCGAGGGTCCGCTTGACCACCACAACCCGCAGGAATACCATGAACGTCGAGTGACCGTGACATCTCACGTAGAATCTGGCAGTCTCCTTTGCACGGAGCTTCTACCCAAATACAACACCTGGTCCCAATCAACATTCACAAGATACATTTAGGAGTAAAACGTCTCGGGGCCCATACTACAATACCATCATCAATGTAAACCAACTATATCCAATAGTTTCAAGAGTCAACAAGCCATTTTATACAACACATATTAAAATTTCTAAAATTCTAATACATGAATACATAATGATAACAAAGCCACAACCCAGCTTTCTTCTCAAACTCGACCTCTATGATGAGTCGTCTCCTCGTGCACTCCCTATACCTGAAAATATGTTCCCTCGACAGGGTGAGCTAATGCTCAGTAGTGGAATCACCCTAAATGGGCTACTCTCCACCTAAGTGCATATGCAATGCTCCAAAGTAAACACACATTCAAGCAAATGCATGATCCTACTTGAATGTCTACTTGTACAACTCATACCCCGAGTCCTCACCGACTCCCTCACACTTGCCTAAGCCACGTATGAGAAACATATTTTTTTTAACAAATATATTTGTTATTATTTGTGGACTACCCTCCGATATAAGTAGTGAACTGTCTCCGATGTTATATTTAGTGGACTACCCTCCGATGTATATCAATTGGGCCGACTTCGACGATTGATATTTTATATATATGGACTACCCTCCGATATTAAAATGGACACACTCCGATAATTCTATTTATTAGTCAACCCTCCGAAATCATCCTCTCAAGAATCCCCTCATGCACTCATTCCTATCTTTCTAGGATGCCCCAATGCATATGAAATGCATGATGTCAATTCCATTATAATTCTATAATACATGCAAATATATAATCATGCATATATTCACATAATTTAAATCACACAAACATGTTATGCAATTCCACAATTCATTACACCAAAAATTACTTACTACACTATCGTAACACGAGCAATTCCACTTGAATTGCGTTCCTACCAAACATCGTTTCACACAAAAATTTATTTTCATGTCACTATTCAGATGAACAGTAAAACCCTCGGGTTTACTGTTCACATCCATTCATCCAATCATCGGTTCACTTTGGGAACCCGAATTTCATGGTCATTCCCAGCCTTATACATATCAAAGCATACATTAACACATAAATGCACAAACTAGCAACCTAGGTCATTTCGGATGTCACTGACCGTCCACATGGGTTTCTAAAATTCCCACCCTTGCCCAAGCTGGGACCGATCAAACCACGCCTCAGTGGCCCCATTCAACTCAATATTGTAACACACTTAAACAAAGTGTGGGAACCCAAGTAGGAAGAAACCCCTACCTCGCTGAGTTTGTCAAACTCCAAGCAACCGGGGTACCTATTCAGTTGTCCTCTTCGCAGAGCGCCTTGCTCGTCCGAGGAATTTCGACAGTCGGATCGCCCGATATTTTAAAGAGAATGACACTCTCTCACTCTAAAAAAGAAATCGCCATCGGCCTCTGCTTTTCCTCCTCCCCTTCTCCTCTGCTTTTGTCTTCGGGTTTAAAGGAAGAAGAAGATGCATTATTCAAACTTTTGTCTTTCCTCATTTAATCAAATTCCAAAATGACCATTTTGTCCCTTAGCTTGGATTTTCGACATTTGGCACTATCTCGGCCGTCCATTTCCATCATCTCTCTACCAAGGATGAAAATATCAAGCTCGACTCGATATACTTCCAGAATTGGATTTTACTGGATATATCGGATATGATCGGAGATATATCGGTGGATATTTTTACATGAATATCGATATCGTAAATTAATAAAATACTTTGAAATTGATGGAAACATCTTTATGTGCTTAAAACGACATTAATAACGAAATATGCATTACATCGATATTACATTGCTATGGTCTTTCACCATCAAAATGAAGATCGATGTGGCTCCATTGCAACATTTGACGAAGGGATCCCATCTTGGTGAAGACAATACTCATACCAAGACATAGTGTTCGATAATATTGATTATAAGATCGAACATGCCATGTATAAATGTTCTACTTGTACCCACAACCTCTCTCCATGGACGGGAAATCGGGGTTCACCCACATGTTCGCTTGAACTCTGCATTTGATACGAATGTTGAATGGCATTTGTTCAGCATGAGGATAATTTATCATTCCATATTCTTCATCAATGAAAGCCGAAGGATTTGAAGAAGGCTGACCATAAGTCATTGTGTGAGGAGGAAAAATGTTACCGTCATTGGATGAATCACTATATTGAGTGCCAATGCTCATAGATTCAAAACTAGCTGACAATGAATCTCATCAGGATGTGCCAATCCTTCTTGTCGACCCCTATATGATTTCCGATAGTTCACACCGCATCATTTCTGCATCCGGCGGTCTCATCGGTGTTACGTTGTCATCTTCACCGCTGAACGGACTCCAATGGATATTGACTTATTTGTCGATCCGCACATCTCCACCATCATTTCCGCGATCACTCACCATCATCGTCCCCTCTCCTCTCGGAGCTTCATCAGCCGTTCTGTGAGTTGAAGTACCTAAGAAAACTAGGTCTACTACTATGTTCAAGACTTGAATCAAAATGAGGGTCGCAGAATCAACAAATGAACAACCGAGTCTCCCATGTCTCGACCGGAACTTTCACTATGAACTTCTTTAGATAAAAACAGTCAACATCAACACCTGCTTCTCGAACATGTGCAGCAATTCGTGGATCAGGATTTCCATCTTCATCATCCAAATGGAGAGGTCTAACCCATTGGAATAATTGATTATCCTCTTCTTCACCAAACTCCTGAAATGTCGAGTAAATCAAGGTAATTCTTTTCAGCAACTTTATCCACTCGTCAGATATCATATATCTTTAGTTTCATGTTATAAGAATAAAACTAATTGTTTGAGCTTTCTTAGGTAAGCGTCGATTTTTGTTTTGTATGTATTAGAGTTAAATGTGCTCCACCCTCTCACATGTCAAGAAGATGCAGTGTGGGCAAGAACTTTAATGGCCAAATTCCTCAATGTGGGAGTGTGGTTTCCATACATGAACCACCATTCAGCTGCAATAAAAATAAGTAACATTCAAAATCTAATAATAACATGAAAATAGGCTTTATTTTTAATGTTTTAATGAGAAATAACACTAACCAGGAACCATTAAATCTCTTGAGGCTATTGCTGCTCTATCACCGAATCCTCTTTTCGCATCTCGAAACATTACAAGCTGTGAATTGAAAATATACATGTCTAATCAGTATAAGTGTAAGTTTAACCAATTAAATTGAATCAGTTAATTAGATTTGTAACCAATTGATGTACCTCATTTCCAAAATTACCAATGCTTGTAGTAGTAGAAGATAATCTTGCAAATAATACTGCGGAATGTACTGGAGTAACCTCAGTGGTCACTACTAACTCCAGTCTACATATCAAACCTGATTCAAATATGCTACAAAAGATTTAGAATTAGTATGTTATAAGAGGAAAATAATATATATTAAGTGTGATTAAGATATCGCTTTAGTTACTCCGTCGCATGAAGAGGATGTTCGAGCGTTTCTATCCCAACGACCGCGATGATCGCTGACCCAATCTTCGTATCAGTTGATGTAAATTTGCTTCACACCCGAATCAACTCATACACAAATGGCGCGTTGTTGGGACGACTCGTAATCAATAATGCGAAGAACTCATATAGTGGCTCATAGATTGATACTACCTAGAGATCTTCTCCCAATATGTATGATCAAACATGAGCACTTCAACATCATGTCCAATGGTCATCGACTAAGCTCAGGAGAAGCCCATTCATCACTAATAAAGATCTTCTTCAAACCAGCCCTCTTTAGAAGACTTTCTAGTATGATGTAATTTGTTGCAAATCTGTCAGTCGACACACAATATTCCAATTGACACAGACCTTTTCACTTTCAGCAACCAACCATGATACTGTAGATGAAGTCATGATTTTGCGTATCGTAATTAATTCAAACGGTAGCTCTTAGCAATGTCTTCAAACATCAAGTCAATGCAAAGCAGGTCGCATGGAGTCCAATATAAATTGTACTTCTTCATTAGCAACTTTCCCGCCTTCACAAATGCTGATCCATTGTCTGTAACAATTTGCACAACATTTGCTTCACCAACTTCCTTGATCACGTCCTTCAACAAACCGTAAATGTATTTGTTGTTTTTATCTTGCCTGGATGCATCAACGACTGGAGGGAATATCAGGTTTCTTTCGAATATACCTATGAAAATTAATAATGCTCAATTTCCTCGTGGTCTGGTCCATCCATCTGACATAATTGTACACCCATAAGTCTTCCATTTTTCCCTTGGATGTTCACATAATCTTCATGTCTTTATACTCATATCCAAGTATTTGTTTTGATTTCATATGGAGATGGTGGCTCTATTCCCATGCCTACAAGTAGAATTAATGAAATTAATTATCTAGTTTTCAATTATAATATAAGATAATAATTTATTAGAAACTGAAAAGCCGATTGTCACATACCAAATTACTACACTCAATAATCATGTTCTCAAGTGGTGAGAGCTCCGCTTGCGGAGGCGCAACACTCTCATATATGAAGAATTTGGTCGATTAGTCATTTCCATCGCTTTGGATTGAACCACTTTTGAAAAGATTTTTAATGTTCTTTGTTTTGTCGCCGAAGATTTGTATAATGATGGAGCAAGCTTATGGTGATGGATCCGATTGTCTCACACTTTGAGATCTTGTACGCGCTCATTGATTAGCTGGCCATATCATGAAGTTCTCACCTCGTCAGAATATCTCAATTAGAAATCAAGAAATTGCTTTATTTAAAAAAAAATTTAATTTAATTTAAACATTTACTCCATTTTTCTTTTGCCTCATAAATCCTTCTTCTTGCCTGCTCCATTCAAGAGCTTGATAGTACTCCATATGCCGTCGAAAAATCACTCTTTCATCGTGGGTCATATCAACGGGATACATATATACATCTTCCTCTTTCTTCCTCCTCATCCTCATCATCATCATCAATGATGTCTATCACGTCCCCATCAGGCTCGTGAGTTTAGCGCGAATTTCTTTCTATATCGCCCGCTTTCGCTTTTTCTTTATTTTTGGTCTAAAAGTTGTTTCATTTCTGCTTCACTCCTATAACATTTCCAGTACCATTAAATGGGATCCGATCGTGATAGGTGATATTTAAAAGCTTAAAGATCCCACCACTCCTATCACCAAAACCACAAGAATCGCATATTTGCATCATTTCTATTCCTCCATATGTGTGTGCAATATTTCCATGTTTGATCTCGCTCCAATATTACTTCCACTAGCCATCCTATTATTATACAATTGAAAATGAATTTATTTTCATATAAAACTACAGATTTATTATATATATATACACAATATTAACTAATATATAACTTACTTTAAAATATTAACTAACATGAAAGATTAATTAATTTATTAATATGCATACATAATATTAACTAATATATAATTTATTAATATGCATACATATATAACTAATGTGTAGTTATTTTAAAGAATACACCACTATTAAATTTATTATACTATATAAGACCATATTATTATATGATATTTACTCAAGCTAAAACTATATATATTTGTATTTTATGCAATTTATAATCTAATGTGAAATTATAAAAAAAAAACTAATGTATAGTTATTTTAAAGAATACACCACTATTAAATTTATTATACTATATAAACCATATTATTATATGATATTTACCTTAAAGCTTAAACTAATATATATTTGTATTTTATGCAATTTATAATCTAAATGTGAAATTATAAAAAAAAAAAAACTAATGTATAGTTATTTTAAAGAATTACCACTATTAAATTTATTATACTATATAAACCATATTATTATATGATATTTACCTAAAGCTTAAACTAATATATATTTGTATTTCTTATGCAATTTCTCTATAATCTAATGTGAAATTATAAAAAAAAAAAAAAAAAACTAATGTATATTATTTTAAAGAATACACCACTATTAAATTTATTATACTATATAAAAACCATATTATTATATGATATTTACCTTAAAGCTTAAAATAATATATTTGTATTTTATGCAATTTATAATCTAATGAAATATAAAAAAAAACCTAATGTATAGTTATTTTAAAGAATAAGACCACTTATTAAATTTATTATACTATATAAAACCATATTATTATATGATATTTACCTTAAAGCTTAAAACAAATATATATTTGTATTTTATGCAATTTATAATCTAATGTGAAATTATAAATAAAAAACAAAAACTAATGTGCAAGTTATTTGTTAATACACCACTATTAAATTTATTATACTATATAAAACCATATTATTATATGAGTTATTTACCTTAAAGCTTAAACTAATATATATTTGTATTTTATGCAATTTATAAATCTTTCTTCTTTTTTTTTTTTTTTTTTAATGTGAAATTATAAAAAAACTAATATAAACCTATAGTAGTATATGATATTTATCTTAGATCATATATATTGTATTTTATTGAATTTTATAATACACATAAATTATAAAACAAACTAATATATAAATTTAAGACAAATACAAAAATAAATGTAAACTATTAAAATACACAAACATAAATACAATAAGAACATACCTTAATTAATCTTGTTGAAATTTGAAACTCAACCCTTAAACACCAAAAATTTCCACCTTTTTGGAGATATATAACAAAGAAAATAAATTTGAGATGAAATGAAGATTTGATGAGTAGAGAGAGTTTGTGAGAAAATAGAGTGATTTTGAGTGGTATTTATGTGATTTTAAATGCACAGGGGATGGTCAAAATATACCAAGATTTAATTCTAACCTGGATTTAGTTTTGGTGAAAATCCAACTGCTAGATCTTCTTTCTCTAACCGCTGGGATCAATCCACTCGTTGGATCAAGTTTAGATTTAATTTCTAGTCAAGTGATCAAAAATCGACCAGCTGATCACATTTTAAATCAGCGAAATCGCCGTTGGATCGCCGCATTCAACCGCCATCGACGCACTGCCAACCAGCTACTGAAAGTGAGGGTAGATCCGACCGCCGGATTTTTGCAACAACCGAAAGCCAATAAGCACTTCGCCGATATATATGATGAGAACGAAATATCGCCAGAGATCGGCCAGATTTTCGATATACTCCAAGGAGAGCATTCCCGTAAAACCAGAAATTTCACGCGCTGTTGTCTCCCAACCTTCATTTCACCGATATTTCGGGCCGACCGATATTTCGGCCAACATCGCCGATATTTTCCGATTTCTCTCGATGCTTCGTAACGATTCAGATCAAAATCGCTTCGAGCGTCTGAGATCCGATATATCGCCGATATATCGGCCGATATATCCGAAATTTCAATCCTTGCTCTCTACTCATGCCACTTATGGCACATGAGTATATGTTATATGTGATTTTTGTCATATCAATTATCGTTTTACGGCACCCAAAACGCGATGCCTCGAAAAACGTGTAAATTCCGACTGTCTCAGAATTCGACGAAATTCGACATGCTAGCTAGATTTCGCGAGACGATTCCAACAGTGAAATCCGTTTCATCATCCGAGATCTAGAGAATAAATTTCGAATTTTTGACCGAAATTAATATTTTACCCTTTTTCCAAAAATTGGAATTTTCTCGGGTCTTACATCAATTATGCATATATTAACAAAATTTACATACATACCACATGTTATTTAATTCATATCAATAACATCAAAATTAGCTAACTTGAGCTAATCAACAATCCATTTTAATTTCCAATGGCTCTTCCACAATTATATTTTATATAATTCAAACACTCATGTTAACACATTTAATTTTTTCATGCATTAACATATTATTTCACACACCTAAGCCATTCATTTCTAAGCAATATTTTTCTTACAACACACACATGGACCATTTTCGGTCCAATCCAGAGGGGACCTGGACTGCTTTTACCAAGCCCTTAACGTAGCAAAGTGGGTCATTCGTAGGCACCCACTCACCAAGATCGGGTTCCACTCTCAGGGAACCAAAATCCATGGCCATTTCCGGCCCAAAAACACCAAAACCATAATTTATTGTATAAATTATCACACAACCACCCAAAACAATGCCTAAACTGTCCAAAACGGGTTCCATATATTCCAACAATTCAGTTCCAAGTTTTCGGACGATCAAACCCACACACTTAATTTCAAACCAACCAAACCATTAACAAAACACTTAAAAAGGGATTAAATCAAGTAGGAGAAAACCCCTACCTCTTGGAGTTGTCGAAAATCCCCAAAACCAGTGTCCACGCGTAGCCCTTACCGCATAAAACAACTTTACTTTTTGGCATGATGCGATCCGACAATTCGAAAGCCGGGAAATCTAGAGAGAAGTCGATTTCTTCTCTAGAATTTGAAACCCAACCCCGCACCCTCACTCACGTCCAAAGACCAAAATCCGAGAAGATGTCTCTTTTTTTTCATTTTATTCCCTTTCACTGGGCTGCCATCACGGCTTTCAAAGGATTACCTTATCCACTTAATCCACCCACTTTGAGATTTCCCTCCGATTAGGAGATGCCACATGTCCATGTAGGCCCCACTCTTGAGCTTAAGTTGACTGATTCTGCACCTGACACGTGGCACACTATGAGCCACTCAAAATGTGTCAAGTGTCCCGCACTACGCCTGCCTCGAATGCAAATTCGACTATCTCTGACCGACGTAAATTCGAATGCCGTAGCTAGATTTCGAGATCATTCCAAACGATGGAAGTCCGGTTTCATTATCTCAGATCTAGAAAAATTCCGGATTTTGATCGAAATTACCATTTTGCCCTTTTTCAGAAAATTAGATATTCTCGAGGTTTTATAGTTCAACTACAAGAACCAGTGATAGCTTCCCGAAGGTCAACTAGAACCAAGAAATCTGCAATTCCATACGATTATGTAGTTTGTCTAGGAGAACATGATTTCGACATTGGTCGAGTTAATGACCCAATGACCTATAAAGATGCAATTACTTGTCCACAGTCAAGTATGTGGGTCAATGCTATGCAAGATGAGATTGCTTCCATCGACCACAATGGTGTATGGGAACTTGTGGAATTACCTACTGGTTGTAAACCCATAGGTTGTAAAATGGGCATACAAAACCAAGAAGGATTCTCAAGGAAGGATTGAGAGATTCAAGGCTAGATCAAGAAACAAGGGTTTTACCTCGTATGGAAGGCATTGATTATACTAAAACCTTCACCAGCTTAAGTATGATTCATTTAGAATTATTATGTGGCTTTAATCGCACATTTCTCGATTTAGAACTTCATCATATGGATGTTAAAACCGCATTCCTAATTGGTGATTTATGTGAAACTGTTTACATGAAGCAGCCTGAAGGTTTTGAGGAAAATGGTAAGGAACACTTGGTGTGTGAATTGAAGAAATCCATGTATGGGTTGAAACAGGCTTCCAGACAGTGGTACTTAAAGTTTGATGAAGTGATAACTTCTCTCGGGTTTTGTCGAATAAGCGACCACTCGTATTTATCTTAAGACCAGTGGGAGCAAATTTATTTTCCTTGTTCTCTATGTTGATGATACTTTGCTTGCCAATAATGATGTTAATCTTCTACATGAAACTAAAGCCCTGTTATCCAAGACGTTTGAAATGAAAGATCTTGGTGAGGCATCATTTGTTCTTAGCATCGGTGATTCATGTGTGGATACATCTCAGAATTTGTTGGGATTGCCTCGCATTTCTATGTTGATCGAAAGACTTAAACAATTTAACATGGAGACTTGCATATCGAGAAGTGCGCTTGTAAAAGGTGACAAACTTGTAAAAGTCAATGTCCTAGCAATGATTTTGTGCCAGGGTAATCAACGGAGAATATTCCATATTCCAAAGGTTGTTATAGTCTCATGTATGCTCAAGTTTGCACAAGGCCTCGATACAGTCTTTATGTTGGAGTTCTTGGTCAGAGCATTCTTCTAATCCTAGACAAACGCATTGGGTTGTTGCAAAGAAAGTTATGAGATACTTGTAACGAACAAAAGATTACATGCTTGTTTATAGAAAAATGGAAAACTTTGGAAGTATCGTTACATTTATTCGCATTTTGCAGGATGTTCGTATGATCTCAAATCAACTTCGTGGATACATTTTATGATGGAAGGGGAGCTATTTCTTGAAGAGAGTGTCAAACAAACTCTTTTGTAGCTTCTTCTACAGTGTTGAGTTTGTTGCTTGTTTCGTGTCGCCACTGCACGGTTAAAGAACTTCACTGGTTAATGATTGTTGATTCCATATTTTTGACCTATAAAGATCTTCTGTGACAATAATGTTGCTGTGTTCTTTTCAAAGAACAATAAAAGTTCAAAAGGTTCAAAGCACATCGAGCTAAAGTATCTCACAGCAAGGATCTTGTAAAAAATGAAGATATCATGGCGGCTAATACTGGAAACTACTAACATGTTAGTTGATCCTTCACTCGCTGGGACTTAGACCTATTACCTTCCGCATGTTTTAACATGGGGGATTATAAAGTCCTTGATGTACTTGGTTAGTGGGAGTTATTTATTTTGTCATGTGTCAGATACATTTGATGAATAATATTGATATTCAATATTTATATTTTGGGCATGCATTTTATATTTATTTATACTCTGAAAGTAGTGTTATTTCAAGTATAGTATATCTCAAGAACAACATCATCTGGTTATTTCAATCTATAAAGAGATATACAAAGGACTTTCTTTGTTTGTACTTGAAAGTGGTGTTATTTCAAGTATGGTATATCTACAGAATCAATAATTATCCGTTATTTCAATATCAAGAGATATACATATGATTTTTAAAGGATTTCTTTTATAAAGAAATCATACATGAGGACTAATAAGATGCAGCACATTTGTTGCTTGCTACACTACACTGTCATACGTGATCTATATCAATAACTTCACTACTATTTGTGAATATGGTTGATTTTGTGTCGCTAAATGACATGATAATTGCCATGTTTCGAGATTAGTGCTTTATTGGACCAGATTAGCTTTAGGTGTTTATCTCTTAACTATGTTTATATGTGGCCACATAAAGTTTGCTTTTGGTCCGATGAATTTTTATCAAACTTATTTTCTTACATAAAAAAAAACCAATTAAAGTCGTCCAAGAGGGAGAATGTTGGAATAATTCCAACTATAAGGTGGACGTAAACTATAAGGTGGACGTACTTTAATTGTCATTTTAATTTTATAAAGGTACTGGGGCACATAGCTTATTGAGATAATAAAGGAAATCGCATGAAGATTCAAACCTCATATGCATACTGAATCAACGTATAATCCAAAGATTATTAAGGCAGTTTAATAAATACGACATTACTTCCCATAATGGGAGGGTATATCAAGAGTCATTATAAGGCTATAAAGAGCTAGGTCCCCTCACTATTTGATAACTTTTCTAGATTCCTTATTGTGCCTTTATCAAACTTTCAGCGAGGAAGACCTTTCCTATTAATTTCGCTTGCCGATTAAAGATGAACTTACCGCGAATCCACACAATAGGTATGTCTTTATCTAAAATAAATTAAAACATGTTATGTATTACATATTTGAGATCTTGGTTTTTCAGATTTAAAGTTATCCGCTTATTTGATTATTTAAATCTTACAAAAGATATCATTATTTTTTTTAATAATAGAATCATGTCATTTATTTCCAGAGTCATCTCTTTCTAGAAACTTTAGTCGTCCCTTCCTTTGTTCTCTCTTCCCAACCCTTCTTCGTTAAAGAAAAGAGGCGATTTTTTATCATTTATAGTTTGAAATCACCAATTTCATAGTTTTCTTCCCAAATTTGGGTTTTCTTTTCCAATAAAATGATTTTTTTCTACATCGATTTGGGTTTGTTATTTTTCTTTTGATTTTTCATGTTTTTATCGTCGACCTATTGCGATATGTATTGTCGCTAACTTATTGCAACGTGTTTTATGACCGAATTATTGCGACGGGTGGTTGTGTCCTCGACGATTAGCTTCTTCATGTGTTTTCACGTTGACAGCTCAAATAACAAAGTTTGTTCCAACATAGTCATCAGATCAAATCATATTCAAGTAAGATAATTATAACTTAATCTTGGTGATCCTGCAAGATTTTTATTATCAAATACGTATTTCGGAAAGATATATTTTCGCTTATTAACTTGAATACTACGTCATCCTTTAAAATCAATAAATTTATCTCTTTAAAAAAAAGCAACGGAATTCATGAATTTAAGTGGTATGTAAAATAAACTCTATAGACCAAATTCTAAATTTTTTTTTTTTTTTTTTGGTATCCAATACGTCAACAATAAGAAATAAAATTAATTTTTACGTAAAACTTTTTTTTCTACACCATCAATCTTTTTCAGTTGTTTTTAATTTCATGAACTTTTTTTAAAAAATTTCTATAAAAAAAATGAAAGTGTTTTTTCTTTTTTACTTCAAAAATGAAAATGTTAAAATATTTTAAATTTAAAATTAGGAATTATAAATAACTACCAACTGCTTTAATAACTATTTCTAAAAACTGTTTTCAGATAACTATTTCTTGAAACGTTGCAACGTTGCGACTCTTAACCAAAACCTGTTTTTTGATAACAATTTCTCAAAACGTTGCGATTCCCATCTTTTTTTTAACTTTCCCCTCGTTCTCGAGGAAATGCTGACGCTTCCCGCAAGGGTTTTTGGGGTGTGGGTTAGGGTTTTACGATTTTTGAATGATGGTTGCGGTATGCTGATCGGAACCGGAATCATGGTTTAGGGTTTCAGATTCTTAATCTTCTTCTTGTATAGTTGTAAAGATTTGTTTAAACATTCCCAGTCCCTGAATTTTTCGTAGAGATTACGATTTTCTTCAAGAATCAAACCTCATTGAAGATATCACCACGCTCAGTGTGTTTCATTTTTGTGGTTTGTTGACAAGTTTTGCTTCGATTCCTCCTTTTGAGTATATTGAATTCTCTCGTTCATTTCGGATGTTTTGTATTCCACTCCCGTTTGGAGATTCTTGATTTTTCCACCGAAACGTATTTGCATTCGGATATAATCATTCGGATGTAATCATCTGTATCGTTTCATAATTTTGATATGCTCTGAAGACATCTATTACCTTCAAACCGAACTGATCTCATTTGGTCTGTAAATTGGATGTTCATCTGGATTTCTTGATATTTCAACTGAGACCCATTTCCGATTCAAGTATGTTCATCTGGGTCATTTCGTAATTGAAAGTTGTTTCTCCCCTCAAACGGATCTTGTCAAATTTTGGATTGTAAGTTGAATTTTCACTCCTCTCACCTGTTTTCTGCTTAAATCCGTCTGGATTTTCTCTGGATTTCAACTGGTACAGCTCCCAATTCAGAAAGTTCATCTGGAAAATAAACCCTAGAAAAGATCAGTTTCGAGCTCTGAATTGAATTAACATGAGCTTTCCTACCAACACTCCTCCATTTTTTCTCCCATACACAGAATTTGGTGGTGATGCTCTTGAATATTGGCAACAATTCCCCATGGATACAAGATCAGAAAATTTAACCACATTGAAACCCCATCATTCAAGAAGCCTGCACTTTGAAACTGTAGTCAATCCCAGGATGCCCGAATCAAATAACAAAGTGATGACTGATGCCTTCTTCAAGACCCAACTCTGTGTGAAATTCAGATTGGGTAATTGTATCAAAGGGGATAAATGTAACTTTGCCCATGGCATTGGAGATATCCGAAGGCCTCTGTCACATGGGCAGGAGATTAACTGGAAGGAGGGATATGTGGCTGGGATATGGAATCGGGACCATAGGTTAAACAGTAAAATGAAGCTATGCAGGATTTTTAGTAGAGGAGAAAAATGCCCATATGGAGAAAGGTGTAATTTTCTTCATGAAGGCCCTATAAGCGTAGGGAAGGTTCGGGAAAGTTTAGAGAGCTCTTCCATTAGCATTGATGTTCTGGATCAGCAAGGGGTAACAGGAATGGTTCTGGTCAATTGGAGTTCAAGAGGTTTGGGGATTCAAATTTGAACGCCAATCAGATGAATCCAAATCAGGGGTTCTGGAGAACTAGGCTCTGTCACAAGTGGGAGATGTCTGGTAACTGTGCATACGGGGACAAATGTATCTTTGCTCATGGACAAGCTGGTATTCTCCATTGCTTAACTTACTTTCAAGAAAGATGACTCTCAACCCAATACTTTCATTTTGAGACATGCATGTAGTACTGCATAATTTTGTTTGGTGATATCAATATGTGATTGATTTAGATAAAAACTTCTGATATATGTTCAATCTTGATTCCCCTATGAATAGTCCTTGATGATGAACACAAGTGGAATGTTTGAAGAACCATTGGCTCCATCATGAGCTCCTCAGAGTAAGGAACTCGATAAGGATTGTCTAACTTGATCAGTTGTGTCTTGAGTAGAAAACAAGGTTCTGCGTTTTCTGTCGTTATCTTAAAGCTTCCCTCTTGTCACTGTTACTGTCAATGCATCCATCAAACCTCTAGATTCCTTTTCAGTTTTCACTAGGCTGTTTGGTATTAACTAGAGCTTTAAATTCTACTCCTGTATGGCACTGCAGTGAACTTAAGATTTTATGTGGACTCAAAGATTACTGTAGAGAGTGCATACCATTGTATATAAATATGGCTAATTCCTTATTCAGAAGTTGTTGGCATGTTAGTAGATTTGATTTCTTATACTTCTACCTATTTGTTGCTGATCAAAAAAAATACTTCTACCTATTTGTATAGTACTTGTTATCAGCTTTGAATCATTTGGGAAATATGATTTTTATTTTCTAGTGGCTTTGGAAGTTGATTTATGCTCATGGAAGATCAGGTTATGTGCATTTTTATACTCTTTATGAGCCCAAATTAATATATGAATAGAATTTCAATACTTCCACATGTTCTGGATGGAGATATGGGAACCCATTTTGCTTCAGTTTTGATTAGTGCTTTTCATGGTTGATTGAACTTTGAAAATAGAAATGGAAACTCCTTTCTCTAATTGAAAGGACTGATGCATCAAGCCGTGTTTGATCTTTGAATGTTGCCTGGGAATCCTACTATCTTGTCTTTTACTTTTACATAGTCTTTTGAATGTACAAAACCATGATAAAGAAAAATAAATACTGCATGTTGAAAGAAAGGAAATGGCAGCCTTCATAAGAATGTGTACACATTCATCTGCCTTGCTGACGATTCCCTTTTATTAACCAAATTCTTTGATGAGAGCTCATTCTGGAATGGAGTAATTTTTTATGGTTTCCTGATTCTTTCTGTTATTTTGTTTCACAGAACTGAGGAAGCATGCAGTACAACCAGAGGGTGGGAAGGAACATGCAGCTCCAAAGACTCTCCCTTCTGCTAAGGCTGATGCTTCGACCCATAAAACCGGGACAGGAGCTACAAAAAACCAGCCCCTGCCGGAGAAGAAGAGCTCATTCAAATGGGAAAAACAGGGGAAGATCAATGGCATATACGCTGATTGGATAGATGATAATGACTCTAGATCATAGCTCTGTTGAGTAAAGACCAGGCCTGAATATGAGTTTTGTAAATGCCAAAGGGTTAAACTTCAAAGTTCATTACACCAAATTGAATAGATTACAGAAGGTTGTTACATTTACCGTCCAAATTTCTGTTGGAAAAAAATGGGTTTGAGCACAATAATTTAGCTATCTTTGAGCTAAAATTACATTGAGTCCCAATAAGTCTTTTATAAGTGGACCATTTAACGCTGCTCTCTCCACGGCGAGACGAAGATCATATATCGAAATGGCTAAAACTACATGAGCCGAATTAAATCGTCTCAAAAACATCACCCTCGAAAATGAATTCAAAGGCGAAGCCACAGTTCATGTCCTGCCACCGACAGAACAAGACTTTTAGCCAAGATAAATACACCGACCAGACGTGCCTCCGCCAAGGAGTACTCCCGCGGCTGGTGGGGGAGACCTAGCTCATGCTTGGTTCACCACACGCTCGCGCCGCCACTGCCCCGTCCCGAGTTCGGAGCTAACTTAAACTCATTCAGAGGTTGCCAGACCGGCGCGCCTTCTCCAAAGAGACACGTACTACTATGAGCAGGTCTATATATAAAGGCCACACTCGACCTAGCTCCTCTGTATACATATTCACCATTTCACATTCATACGCTTGAGAGAGACTGAAATTCGCAAATGGGCTTCAGGTTCAACACAGAAGTGCTTTCTTCACAAGATCATTTCATCCCTTGAGACAAATTACAAAAGATCAGCACTAATCGCGAGGGCAATAACTGTCTAAGGAGATTGTGTCCAACACAAGACTTGATCTGCAAACAGGTTCTAATTACTTTTCTGGTTTTTTCCTGCAAACGCACTGCTCACCGCTACTTGGTTTGTTCGATTTTACAAAGATCAAACCTAACAATTTCTAAAGCCGCACCGACAAGGCCTTTCTCTCCAAATATTAACACGACGTCATGAGTACTCTATATAAAGTGCCACACTCCTGACTCATTTCCATATACATATTCATACTCATTTCCCCACATTCATACGTTCGACTGAGGTTCGTAAACAGTTCTAGTTCAACACGTGTGTTGCTTTCCGCTGGAAGATCATTTCATCCCTATATTAAATTACAAAAGACTACACCACTCGCGAGGGCAATAACCTGCCTGGCTGAGATCAAGCATTCAACACAAGACTCGATCCGCAAACAAGTGCCTCTAATTACTTTTTCGGGGTTTTTTCCCGCAAACGTGTTAATTGCTCCATCTCGCATTTGGTTTGTTCTAGATTTTACAAGACTGAAACCTAATACTTCTAAAGCAAGACCGCCAGATTTAGATTTTTTTTTTTTATAAGTAAAAGGTAAATATATTCATTGAAAATGATACAGGGAAAGATAACGACCCACCAAAGGGGGACAAAAAGGAACAAAAAGAACTCACCAACCCCATCAGTGCCCAAAAGACCAACTCTCATCTACACCGCCATCCAAATTAAAAATCTTATTAAAGAGCTAGATTTGTCCATAATATACGAATACGTCCAAGACCAAAAATTATAAATAAGAGAAGATTTCATCTTTTATGCTAAGAAAACACTGTTATTAATCACAATATTATTCCTTTCCCGTCAAATAATCCAAAAGATCACGACAGAGGCTGCCAAACTTTTTTACGTTTTTTCCCACACAAGACACTGCTCCATTTAGATTAGGATAAGTTTATTTCAAGCATTGCTTCCTATAATTTGAGGGCTCATGCCTTGACTCTTGAGACATCACTCAGCTGCAATAAAAACGATGAGCATGTTTGGTTACAGATTTTCTGGAAAAAGACTGAGAATAACGAGAACACATTTGAAAAGCACTAAATTTAAATAAACGAGTAAATTCAGAAAACACTATTTTAGTGTTTTCTGTATTTTTAAAAATTGTTCTCAATAAAAAATTTTAAAAATATAAACCAAACAAGCTCTATTTTTATTTCTTTTTTAATTTTTAAAAACAAAGAATAGGGTATTTTTAGATATCTTTAAGTTTTTTTTTTTTTTTCAATTGTTTTCTAATGGTTGTTTTGAAAAATAATTATACAAACTTATAAAATTATTTAAAATAAAACATTAGATTTACAAATTATTTTTAGAATATATCTAGAATTATTAAAAATATTTTTGGTTTTAAACAGATTTTTATTTTATCAAATATCAAATAACAATTTTCAAAAACTGTTCAAAAAAATTGTTTTTCAAGGCTATTTTTGAAAATAATGCCTAAATATGCTGATAACGTTTCTTAATAATTTATTTTCTACAACAATTTTAAATTAAGAAAACGCATTTAATAAACAAAATTTGCTTTATTTTAGCTTGAAAAAAAAAGATATTTTCAGAAAATTATCTTTTAATTGTTCGTTACTTTCATTAGTTTTCTTATGATTGTTTTGGAAAAAATTTATACCAACACGTAAATAATTAAAATAAAATATTAAACATATAAATTATTTCTAAAATATTTTTTGGAAAAAAGATAAAGTATATTTAAAATAAATAAAATAAATAACATTCTAAGTTTACAACAGATTTTTGTCCAGTAAAGATACTAAATAACAATTGTTAAAACTGTTACAAAAAATTGTATTTCAAAAGGGTTTTGAAAATTTGTTATTAAACATGCTCTTACTTTCTCTTTTATTTCTCCAATGTTATCTTGATAAATGATCTAATTTAATTGATTAATGTTTTGAGGACTATACTTGTCTGTTCTCTATCTAACAAACAAGTTCAAATGAAGATGGGGTTAATAATTCTATTAGAAGGATAAAAATTAAATTTTAAATAATAATCAAGTTTGATTAAGCCGATTGTTGGCACTAATAACTGATTAACCATCAATAAGCTCTGCTTGGTAAAGACACACAATCAATTATTACCTTATTTTTCACGTTTATCCTTCTTGCCTTATTTACATAAATAATTTAAATTCTCAAACAAGTTTTTATTTTTATAAACCATTTATGTTACCTAATTATTTTATAATTTTGAGATAGTATTTTTATTTAATAATTTTATAGTTAAGTTTATATTTTTTGAAGTGAATTTTATTATTGTCAAAAAATTAAAATTTTATGTTATATACAAATAAATATTTTAAATAAAAATTTGTTTTAATCTATTTGTGATAATTATACAACTCAAAACATTTTTATATTAATTTTAAAATTTTATTTTTAGTTATTTAATATGATAAAATCATAATTTAAAATAAACTCTACTTTAAAATGAATTTATAAATATATGGACGTAGAAATAAAAAGAAATAAAAAAACGAAAAACTTAAATATTGCAATTATTTTTATTGATCATAAATTATATATTTAATAAACTGTGATTAATGGCTTGATTATTAAATGTGACATCATAATAAAAATCATAATAATAGGTTGGGTTATAGATATAAAAAGAAAGATTCTTTTAACCTATGCAAGATATGGTCTTATATTATTTTTCTCTAACAAAATTCGAGAATTCCACTTGAGTCTTTACTTGTGCATTTATATGGTTTTGAATGAAATTTTAGCCGTTTTTTAGTTTCTTTTCTTGTCCATCTCTATTACTCTCTCTCAAAGTCACTACAAAAACAACAAGCAGCTACCAATGCCACTATCATCGTTATATGTATGCATTGTTTTTATATCTCTCTATCATATCTATATAGGTAAATTTATCTTCAATTAACTACCAGCTATTAACAGGACTAATAACTGTTTTTTTTAATCGATTAAATAATGTGTTTAAAGTTGTAAGTGGATAATAAAAGTGAAAGCATTTGATATCTTCGTAGGTTTTGGTGCTTAATTTAATTCCATAAAATGAAATGTTTAAAAATAAATTATTTTGCCGGTGAGGCCTTTCTCAAGTGAGAAAGAGATGGGAATGAGCTATAGAAAATTCAGGTTCAAATTTATAAATAGATTATGATAGCATAATAGACAAAGTGTATAGATATAAAAGGAAAAAAAACAATTTATTTTAGAATTTTAACCATATTCTCTACATTTGGCATATTCTAAATATTTCTGAACTTGTATGATTTTTATTTCCATATATCAAGTAAAAATTATAAATTTTATTTCAAATAAAATTATTCTTTAAAATTAATAAAAAAGACTTTTATTTAATAAAAATAAAAATAATATCTTAATTTAATAAAAAAATGAAAATGAAAATGAAAATAAAAACATCACTTTTGATGTTTTGCTTTAAATAGTTGAGTAGATCTTCTGTGTGCAACAAATTCAAATTGATAGGCTTTTTTAGTACATTTTATTAGTAAGTGATTCAAAAATTAGGTTACCAAATACATTTAAAAAACAAGGAATCCAAAAAAATGCAAGCTCTTATCAGAAACCCATTCTGGTATTTGTATTTGCTCTGGTTTTAATTGATATGGAAAGAGTTCATTATATTTGTTATGTTTTTCCAGACCTAAATATGACCCCACACCTCCTGTTCTATGAAAAGTCCAACAACCTGGAACGATTCAATCCAAAATTTGCGTATAATGGCTCACGCTTTAATACCTGTTCTTCTCAAAAGCAATGAGAACAAAGAAAATAGGGGGAACACTTTAGTTTCCCAGTTTTTTTTTTTTTTTTTTTCTGAAAAACACAATAAATACTAAATTTATAATTGTAATATAATCTTGTGAGAATAATACAACAAGATTCTCTATTGCCAAAACCTGCTTGTAGAACAGTTTTCAATAACAAGAACAAACATGCCTATAGTTTTTCTAGTGACAGTTAATCATCAATGGGTGGTCCAATGTTACTATGACATGTATTGTTTCCTTCCTACAAAATATTGATAGTCTGGATCATGGACGAAAATATCGTGAAATATCGATGATATATTATCGATATATAATGTTATTACTACGCCATTAATCATTAGACTTCGATAATCAGTTAAAGGAAAAATCGTAAAGGATGCAAATGATGCTTCGGAGATGAAAAAGGGTTCTACCTCTTTTAACAATACTACTATTTTTTTTCCTTCTTATTCTTATGTGATCCAGATATTAAACGAGTAAGAAAAAGTGATTGAAAGAGGAAGAAAAAGAGATAGAAAGAGAGAGAGAGTGAATGATTTCCTGTTTTTTTTTTCTCCTTTTTATTCTCAATTCGGGGCATAGCAAAAGCCTATATGGGTTAGGTTTTTTGGTAAATATTAAGGAAAAAGTAATTGAGATTCTTTGATTATTATTATCAAGGATTATTTTTTTTATGAATTTAAGTCTTGATTCTTCTTCTTTCTTAGGCATTCTAGATTTTCTTAATTTTTCTTTCAATTTGATATATATTTCATAAATTCTTTATAAATTTTCTTGGTCTATAAACATTTAAGATAAATCATTATTTTCAAATTTTATTTTCCATAATTAAAATTCGAGATTACGATTATTATTAATAATGCTCCCTAATATTTTATAATTTAAAATAATTTAGTAAAATAAATTATCAAATATATTTTAATAATCTAAATTAATAACAATAATAAAAAATTATCAACATCTATGAAAATATTTTTTTTTTTTAAAGCTAATGATTTTAATACAATGTAGGAAACATGTATGATAGTATTTAAAATAACAAAATTAGTTTTTATTTTTTAAAATAAATAGATATAAGTATATCAAGTACATTTAAAATATTTTTTAAGGAAAATTAATAATCAAACCCATGTCAATCTTGTTTTAATATATTTATTGAAATAAGTGCATTCATTTTACCACACACACACACTTTTACAGTGTTAAGAATTTAAATATTTTATTCATTTGCATTCTGGAAATATTTATATAAGAAATATCAGCGATATATCAAGTAAGAAATTCAAATAAGTATATCACCGTCAAGTTGGTATTCATTTAAATCGGCATAACGATGAAACAAAACACAAACATTCCAGGACTAACGATTACATCCTCAGATTTTGTTTCATTCTTCCATTTCCTTCCATCCTATTTGTTACCAATGCTGCATGGGACATTCTTTGGAGTTCCCCAATGCTAACAGAACTCATTTTGGTAGGTAGCATCCAAGTTTGAGTCTTTTTTATTAACATGGGTGTCCGGGTACTTTGCTTGTACTGAAACTAATCATCCCAGACACGAGTTAACCAGGTCATTAAATCATTAAGTGGTTCTAATAAGTAAACTCAAGTCCGAATCAACTAAGTTACCCCTCAGAGTTCTCTAGGCAGGGAGGGACCAATCCACAGTTTTTGGGGCTTCTACCTCAAATATTTAGCTGCCTTACATTTCCTCTCATGCCTCTTGTAGCAGGGTCTGGAGCTTCATGCCAGTAAGCCCCTGAAGCCACTCTGGTCATACCCCATCAAACAAATTCTCAACCTAAATCTACAGACTATATTATAGAGAAAAACTTTGGGATCTATGACTATTAACAACATAAACATTGGGATAAATGAACATAATCAACTAGTAATCTACCATTTACAAGATATAAATTCAGTGAAGCAGTATGGGGGAGCATGAGTAAAATCAGAGCATGGGTTTTCTCAGCAGATCTTGATGATTTTAGATTTCTTTTTCACTAACCAGAAGCAAGTTTAGATGGAGGGGATAGAAAACACAGCAGCAGAAAAGCTTAACAGGAAAGGGAGGAGAATGGGGAAATGCAGATAAGCTTGGCTAACATACTAAGCATCACCAAAAAATTAAGATCACTTCCTCCCTTACCATCTCAGTGTTGTATCTATAGAGTGCCTGACACGCTCCGCCGAGTAAATGAAGAAGCATTTGTGCCTCGAATCCTCTCAATCGGCCCTATCCATCATGGGAAAGAAAGCCTACAAGACATGGAAGGTCACAAATGGCAGTACTTTAAGTCTCTTCTCCAGAGAAAACCAGGAGTAATGGTAGGAAACTATGTTAAGGCCATGAGAAGCTGGGCTTAAGAGCAGGGATGTTATGCAGGAGCATCAGCTAGCAACAGCGATGAATTTGTGGAGATGATGCTGTAGTGGCTGCTTCATCATAGGCTCTTCCTCCAAAACAAGAACTAAGCAACTGGCAGGGGTGAAGGTGACCCTGCTGTTCAGAAGAACATAGAGTAACACGGATCTTCTGTCAGTGACCTTCTGCTGGAGAATCAGCTACCCTTCTTTGTTCTTGAGACTCTGTTTAATCTAATTGAGAATACAGACCAAGAATGTCCCTCAACCTCTGTCCTTGAGCTCACCTATGTTTTCTTCAAATTTCTAGGCCTTCAAGTTCTAATCGGGAGCTCTAAACTGATCTTAAAGCACTTATGAATCATTCTGACATGGTTTCTTGCCATCTTCCCCAACCAAGTCAAACAGAAGTAAGAGCTGAGTTTGAAACATCGTGTGATGTCAAAAGAACTGCACGAGGCTGGAGTGAAGTTCAAGAAGGGAACAGTAAGTTGTTTGATGGACATAAAATTCATAGATGGAGTTCTGGAAATTCCACCTTTAACCATTGAAGATACTACTGATTCTCTCCTTGGAAATCTTATAGCTTTCGAGCAGAGTTGCAATCGCTGCACTCCTCGTTACATCACTGACTATGTGATTCTATGAATCTCCTCTTCAAACTCTCAAAGGATGTTGCCTTTGCTAGAGTCGATCTGGGATCATCAAGAACTTGATATAGGGTGACAATAGAGGGTGTCCCATCTCTTCAAGCGCTGGGAAAAAGTCGTGTTTAGTGACGAATTCAGTTCTCAAATCTTTGCTATGGCCTGATTATCACATAAGTCTCGTTGGCATGTATGGAAGAGAGGCAACTTTAGGCGAGATTATTCTTACAATCCCTAGACATCTAATTTCATTTTATCAGTTGCAGTTCTTCTCCCTCTAGCCTGTTGATCCAAGCTGTATGTTTCCATACTTTCCACTAAAAAAATAAGGGCTCTACATCCATCCAATAATATACTCTAAAGTCAGTAAAAGGGGTTCCCTTCTCTAAAATTTGTCCCATGCAACATCTGTATTAATTACCTTCTCTTTCTCACTCCAAAGGGTTGCTATCCTAACCAAGGATTGGATCTCGTTTAATTTCCTATGTTGCCAGATCTTTTCTGTTGATTCATCTCCTTTCATATATCTTTTCACTTTGTAACAAGAAGAGAACAATTAAGAAAAGAATACTAAAAAATTCTTATCCAAGTATAATTCTGGGACTGACCAAATTCAGTAGTTTCATACTATTGGAAGAATAACTAGTTCTACTATGGAACCCTTTAGCATCTATGACGAATGCCATAAATAATAATTTCCCTTTATAAATGCCACGGAATCACAGATCGACTTGTCTCTTTTGACCTTGAACTGTGATCATTTTGATCCTATATGTCCAACAGATTTCAAGTTGGATTAAATCACAGATCATTGATGCAGTAGTGATCCACTGCTGCAGCGGCCACATCCTCTCTGGATGTAGGCACTGCATCAATGGATCCTTGCACTCTATGTAGGCTGGGAGCAGGGCTGAATGGAAGGCATCAAGATTGTACTATAAATGCTTAACCCACAACCAGTCACCAAAGACTAATGTGCTATCAGCTCATATTAGTATTAAGGTGGTGACTTGCTAATAAACTAGATGGCAACTTGGATTGAAGCAATATTATCATTGGGCGTGAGTCTGCAGCCTCATCATTACCCAGAAAGGAGAACTTACACCCGCAAATTACTATCCTCCACTATTTTTGGTTTCTGCCTTGCTTTGAGCATTCACGGTCTCATATCTAGGCTACTCATATCTCTTACCTTTGAACCAGGCTTCCAAAAACTGTAGATGTTACCGAGTTTTGACATATCTTAATTTGGAAAAAAAAAAAAAAAAATTATAAAGTGGTTTGGCAAAATTAATGCCCAAAATAAGTGCGCTATTAACAAAGCTATCTGGACAGCGGCAATTACAGGAATTATTCGTTGCCGTACGGTTGTCCATGGCGGCAATTGAATAAAATTGTCCGTCGTTGTTCATGGCCAGCCAATTCATATTATTATTCCCTACCACAGGTACGTTAATGCAGTATTAGGTTTTTTTCGGCTGTTTCTCCTCTCTGTTCAGTGACGCCATTCCACGAAGTCATGCTCCAAATTTAGTTCTGTCTTCTCTTCTATTCCATCTGTTTCTTCACTGGGTTTCTTCTACATCTTCCACCCTGACTATCTTCAGACTTTGTTTCATTTCATTTTATTTTTTAATATTTTGTTTTTCCGACCCCATTATGAATTTGGAGTAATTGCTATGATTTCATTGCTTCTTTGATTTCATAACTATGATTTTTATTTTCTGGCTCTATTGCAATCAGGATGTAGCTGTGATTCTAGAAATGCTCTTTGATTTTCATGTTTATGATTTTTATTTTCTGGCTCTATTTTCTTAATCCGACATAGGATTTTTTCAAAATTTTCTTAGATTAGTGGTTTGGTTGGTTTGTTTCAATCTAGTACAAAGCATGTATAATTTTACTTATAAATTGTCATTGAAATTCATGTCTTTTTTTTTCATATCTTGGGTTTGTTTTGCAACCTAGGAAGTCTGTTAATTTTGTTTAAATGATAGGTGTTGTTTTCCATATTTAGTAATGTTACAATGTTACAAGGATTGACAGGAAGGAAGGAGGGCTAACAAGAATATTTTGAGATTGGTTCCCGCAGCATGGATCTGTCTGCAAATTAATTTTGGTCTAGAGATGGGACTGCCATTTGTTTCCCATCTAAGAGTGATTTTATAGGTTTTGAGAAATCTAGACACAACTTGGGAATAGGAGGATGTGTAACAACCCAGCAGAGGGTAGGATGACAAGAAAAATAAATGAAAGCGAAATCACATAAGGGTCTAAATTGCTTCACAGCATCTGCATTCTCACAAATATGGTTTTGGGTGACTTTTTGCAAGCCACCCATTTGAAGCTGGCAAAAATTGAAACTCAAGATCTCGGGGTTAACTGTGATGCTTTTCGTTCTTGAGTGTCTAAATTAATTGTAGAGAGTTAAAAAGTACATTTTGGTAGCAATTGGTGAAGGCTTTGGGCATTCTTTCTGAGGTCACCGATTGAGGGTTATTGATAGCTCAAGTCGAACCAATAAAGTAATTGAATATGCGTAAAGCGGTCAGATACCTACGTTTTTATCAATAAAAGTATGAGCCTATATTTGATTTCTTTTTAAAAATTATTTTTGAATAGTTTTTTTTTGGGAACACGGTTTGGTGTTTTTATAGCTGTTCTTGTTCTTAGAATTTAAGTAATTTCGATATTTTTGTTTTCCCAAAACAAAAAAAAAAAGGGTGAAATTGGGTGGGGTATTCGTATGAGTTTGAGAGCTGTTAAGAAGGGAATGGAGTTGGTTGTGAGTGGAGGTATTCTAGGTCAAAGCAATGTCTTTTCTTTTGTTTTTCTTTTTAAGGAAAGTTTAATAATGGTGAGTTAATTCTGTTCACTACAGAATTTTAATTAAAGAACAATTTGAAATGTCATCTTTTATTTTTTACAAGGTGATCGTTTTTTTTATGATAAAGTTGATGTGATAAAGTTGATGGTAGCACCATGTTGTGAAATGATTCATTGGCTAAACAAGATGATTGAATGTAGCATCCATGAAATGTAGGATTTAATGATCACGGATAATGACCTCCTGTTATTTAATTCATTTGAGACCATTTTTATGCAGGTCAATTATATAAATTTCAACTATTCTTGTCATATGCTATTACAATGGAAATATATTAATTTGAAACATATGTCAAATATGTAGGAGCAAGTGATATTGTGTCTGCTGGTTACTTGTGAATCACATTGGGCTGTTGAGTGATATGATACTCAAGGACAACCGTGACAATAATGGTTTAAATTAGTCCTCAATTGTAAGTATCCCCTAAAAAGTGGAAATAGGTTCCAACCTTTTCCAATATGGGATGACAATAGTGTGTACCGAATGTTGAACATGGTTAACAGCTGGCGTTAGGAAGTGGTTGTATATTAGAGTTGTTCGAATCATTCTGAGTGGTCAATCCATTGGTGGCCATATCGATTTATTGGTTTTGCAAGCAAATTAATATTGATTGTTATATGGTTGTGGAGCAAATGCGGTCCGGTCTGATGCGGAGTATATGGAGATGATGAAGAGCTGCGCTTATGAAGAAGGCCCAATGATGAATCGATGAAGATGTTGATGATGTATCTAATAGAGCCCAGCGAGATGTTCCAAAACGGACATGTATCATCCTTCCATTTTCAACTAATTTTGGAAGATAGGCAAGGGATATATGTCTACCTTGTACAGCATCGCCTTTGATGTGTAAAATACTTCAGGTACGAGGAAGCGGAGATGGAGTCATCCCATGTTCATTATCACTTACCACCAACATAGACCCCGAACATGTTGAAAACTTAGGTGATGCTATTTCAAGTGGTTTGGACTCCATGGGTACAACATACTACCGATTATTCAGTGGAAGAATTTATAGTTGTGATTTTAATTCTACAAATAGTTTACCCGAAATTTTACAAAAATTTACTCAATTAAAAACACACGAGTTTGTATGATTGTTGCATCCTCAAAAAAATTGTTCGTTTTAAGATGTAAGAAGGCGAGAAGAATATTAATGTTGCTATGGAGAAGCTTCGTGTCATAGTTTATAAAAGATACTTGTTTGACTTTATTTATCAACAAATATAAAGTCATATACTTGTGTCAATCATATGAGCAGGGACCATCATCAATTGGACTCAAACTTGGTTACTTCTCTGTATAAAGGCAATAATTAGGCACAATTCACATTGACCTCTGGTATTATTCAAGCAAGTGTAGTGGAGAAAATGAGATCTGATATCTATATACAAGAGCATTTGATGGAAAACATAAAGCATAGGCAGGTTGTTGGTGACTTTTCTCGATCATATCTGGTACAGCGCGTTTGTTCTCTTGGCCCGCCGACGAAAATCCTATGAATAGTTATAATTTAGGAAAACGTTTATTAATATACCAAACACTAAAGATAACATTCAACTTCGTGTTCTAATTAATTTAGTCATCTATTGAAGGTTCGAACATTGTTGTCCGTCGCGCGAGTATTGATGGTACACATTTGTATGGAAACACCGGGTACGTTATTGATAGCTATGAGCGTAGAAATAATCGGTTGTTTCCGTGGCATTTGCTATTATAGAAGGCGAGAATATTGGTTAGGGGATGGTTCTTGGCATATGTGGAAAGCGAGGTAACTCCATGAATGAGGATTTGTGTTATATTTGACAAACATCCGATATTATCATGACGATAAACGATCCTCATCTTAGTTGGTGCACCATATACTGCTGGGATTTTCATGCGTTATCTTACAAGAAATTTTATGACTCAGTTCAAAGATAAACTCAGAATTTGGTATGCAGAGCAACTTTAGAGAGTATCTGTATGAGTGATAAGCATATGGCTTTCTGATTAGGAGAATTAATTATGAAGCACAACAATGGTTTTCAGAGTAATCCCTTTTAGTTATGGGCACTTTCACATGATGGAGGAATTGAAGATGTGGACCATGGCAGCGACATGTCAGGTATTTACGGTGTTCAAGAGCTCATAGGTTACCATTCATTTGCATTAGTCTGATTTGACCTTCTTCCGCCTTAATTACTTTGTTGTAAGAAGGAACAAGGTGCTAATAGATTGGCATCGATAGGCGCGGTTCCTCCCATATATGTTGATGCTCGGATTCAATGTCGTGTTGTTAAGGATGGTTCTTCTTTATGATCACATATAGGCTGGGTCCATGTGATCGAGGTGGTCGATAAGTAGCTCAATTTACATGACAAAAAAATGCCGCATTAAGGAAAACATTGATCTATGCCGGTTTCAATAATAACCATATCATATGACATATCGATGCTCGATGTGATTTTCGGTTTATTTGTTCGAGGCTACTCTGCTTTCTTGGTCGTCTTGCTGATACCATGGGTAAGCTTGTTTAATCCAATATTCAATGAAGATAAGTGGCCTCTTTATGATGGTCCTACGATGTACCTCACGGTCGATGAAACACTGGCGAGTGAGCGTCTAATCAGCCGGTTGCATAATGAGTGGATGTTAGGGAGGGAAAACTCGCATCACATATGGGTTGTCTGAACAATCAGGTCGCGATACGGCGGTCTTGTAAGAATATAATCAAGTTCCCAGTGATGATAGATGCCCAAGAAGTAACTCACTTTTTTTTTTTAAAGGGGCAATTATAGTTGCTTTGTACTCACCACTTGTATTGAATGTGTTCTTGGATTATGAATGCGTATTTTATTTGATAAATGAGACATCAGTGTATATCATGTAATATTTTAATTCATTGTCATTGTAATTTAATACTTGCATTAATTATGTTATTCTATTTCTAATGTGTTTATTAATAATTATACTGCAGCCGTGTTATACATTATAGATGCTGAAAAGTTAGGAGAACCCCGTGATGCAAATCCTTTGAATCCATCATGCCAGTGTTGCAAGAGCAGACATAGGTCTCATAGCCAGATACAGAGCAAATATGTATTTTAATAACACTCAGTTAATATTCCAGTTGTAGCATGTAATTTATATATAATCGATTATAAATTTTGTTTTAACCCGTTAGCCTTAGTTTCGAAGTACTACACCCTCGACAACGGATAGAAAACCTTCATGCGTGCGTGGAGAATGAACCTCGCGCCCGTCCATCATTGATCGCGTGGATTTTTATGGGTGTATACCACTTGGGCCACATCGCTGATCTGTTGACCGCCTCTTGTCTGTGAGATCGAGATGGCGGCGAGACACACACGTTTATGCCCGTCGGAGAAGATCCTTGCAATCCGGTACGGGATGTTGTATCCGCCAGTCTTCGTATCGACGGACCCGGCGTCAGTTTGGGACGTATGTGTTCGATGTATTTCGGAGTTGTCTGGGGGCACACGATGTCCGCACGGATTGATGCTCTTAGAGGATCCGCGTTATGCCGTCATTGGTTATCGTGAGTTATCACGGCTTTAATGCGGATGAGGTCACTTTGAAGCCCGGAGTGCGTTTCATCTTAGCGTTGATGGGATCATGCTTGTTTGAGCGGGAAGGAGTGCATGTTCTGTATGTGCTTTCTCTTCCCGCTCAGAGATTTGGCATCACGCCAGTTTATAGTTGGGGTGATTAGGTACTATAGCACATACATATCAGGTTATCTTGGGGCAGGCTTAGATGCTTTGTCAAACATTTGTATTAGCGGTTGTATATGGCTGATACCATCATCATTTTTTATTCCTTTACATTCTTATACACAACACATCATTAGGTTGCCACTTTCTTTATTTATATTCAACTATGGTCTTAGGAGGGCTTCTACCATTAGGCGACACGATTTTGGGCGATCAGCGGCATATCGGCACCACCGGTCGCTCATGCCTTACATGATGGCGATCGCAGATGTCGTCGATGGAGACCTGGCGCGAAGCGTGACGAATGGATTACCCGATTGAACTGCGGTAGACGAAAGCAGTCGGCTCTTCAAATAGAGTGTAGTGGAGAGTACCTTTGACGGGGGTGCATAACCCATGATGTGCTCGTATATCGGTCCGACTAAATGCACAAGCGGCAATCGGTAATGATATATGTAAAGTATATGGTTCTATAGTAATTTCATTCATATTCACAAAGTTTTGGCGTCAAGATTAACAATGTGTAGGTCTTGCGATAATACGTCGGGTGTTGGTTGACCCGGCTGGATCGTTGCCAGTGATCAAGAATCAGTGAAGCAATGCATTTTTATATCATTTAGTATTCGTTGGCATCGTCAGCGGTCTTATGATTTAAATTTCCTGCTGGGGAGAATCTTGGCCGTCTTGCTCTTATGAACGCGACTCGTAAATGGATGCGTGGGCGACACGAGAGATTGGGCGGCGTATCATGCTCCATACATTGCCTTATGGGATGCGCGAAGTGAAAGCGGGGACCATCACCTACACCCCCTTATGAGTGGAGTATGATGAACACCGCCAATCCATACGATGTATCCTTCGACATTGCAAGCAATTTATGGCCCACCCTACACTCATAGGGATGATATGAGGTTTCCATACTCACAGTAAATTTACTACTCGGGTTTGGTAAGTTAGAGATCATGTTCTAAAATCATTTCAAATTTAGAATCAGATTATGTATTTATAATTCTTAATTAACTTTTTTGACAGTTTCATTTAGATGCATCATGGCGACACGGCTGATCGCTTCAGCATCTTCTTACAGGTTGGTGTATGACTTACATCATATTCGATGATCAGATTAACCACAGTCCCGGAGAAGGCATGTATGGCTGTTTCGATGGGGAGGCATCTCATCACTGGACCATCCATTAGACCTCCCAGGTGTCATCAATACGGTATGTATGGCCACATTCGAGTAGGGAGAGGAGGGTTGATCGAGGTTGTGGTCTAGATGGTGGGGCGAGTCATAGTCGAGATGTTAGTAGATGTGTCTGCTTTGGCCGACATTCTCTTAAATCCCACCCCCACCACAGATACTTAACCATCTTGCATTTTATGCCCCACAGTTTACGCATCGCCCATTACCCCAGGGCAAACTGGCGTCTTTACCGTATCAGGTGTCGCTGAAACCCGACCTCCATAATTAGATATCATATCATTCTCATTTATCATCCCCTACATTGTCTCTCATCAGTGACACCATCGTTGACCTTGTATCAGAGTTAGGTGCACTTAAATTTAAGCATACAGTGCTCCACGTATCGTGGGTACTTCATCCATCATTTCCCTCAAACTCCATCGGTTTAAATATTTCATTCCCCGAGTTGCACGAGGACCCTATCAGATCAGTGAAATTTGTGTATTCTAGGCGAATCTGAAATATAAGGTATCTTAAGACTCATTGATATATATTGTGCTATATGTTGATATTTGTACTGATTTTTATATATTTATATGATTTGGTTTATCGTGGAGTATAATCGAAACGTGAAATTCAACGAATATTCATGAATTTATTACCTTAGTTAATATCTACTTAAATCATATTGAATATTAGTTTTATAAAATTTATTAATAGCCAATCTTTAAAATATAGGCATGCAGTGTTAAAAACAATAACTAATAAAGGGGAGTGCATTGTCATGAACCATGACAATTGGAATTATTACAAATCACAGTGACATTTGGCATTTAGAATCCAGTACTATCAGTAAATGATTTAATAATTTGTTGTAGATTGTCATGACGACAGCCTTCTTTATCTTTTACATCCAATTAATTTGATTTGAATAATTTTATGTATATTTTTCAAATAAAGTATTTAGAGGTCCCTCCAAGCTATGTTACCATATGAAGAGGCGACAGAAACACAATTTGATGCATTGGTTGGACAGTTGGTTCCCCTTCATAGATGAAATTGCCAGTATCAAACACGCATGACATCATAAAGTAATCAGAGTTAATTGAAAGACCAATTGCGTATTTCAGTAACAAACGCTTCATTACATGATACAGTCACTAATGTGATTTCGCAGCTCTTGTGACATTTCCAAAGCTGGTTTCGATTCTTATCTTTATAACGCTCCTCTCGAGTTGGGTATAGATGTTGATCATATCCGACTTGTTACAAAGATGACTTACTCGATCCTCAAAGGGTTTTGTGAAGATATCACCTGTTCGCGTCTTTGTATTACGTAAAGATATTTAACGAGATCTCTGCAGAACCAATATCAATCATCTATTATGTTTGGTCAGTTCTGAAATACTGGAGTTGAATCTTGCTCTCCCATGGCGGCTGGTTGTCGCATCAAGCTTCGTTGTGAAGTTGATGTCGCCAATGATAAGCGACATATCCTTGATCTCCCTGGGGCTTGTGTCATAAGCTCTAATCTTTACATTCTACCTTTGAACGAGACAACACTTTCTTCTCTTCCGCAGTCATGATTTCCTCCAAGAAGGCCACAATATCACAGAGATTGGGATCACCATCTTCTTAGATCCTGCCCGTCCATTGGCACTCAATTAAGTATGTCTAAACGCCATACAATATTCCCGTCTGGCTTCTTTCAAAATAGCACATAGGATATCTCTACCAGTGCCACATTATTCTGACTCAAACACTTTAAATAAGCAATATTCCAGATGAGTTATTATTAAGATAATTGATTACAGCCAGTCTTCTATCTGCCGAATCTTGAAATAGTTCTTCTACCAGTGGGTTAGACTTATTATTCAGACTATTATCTTCAATTGAGATAACAAGATTCCTGTACTCTCATGACTTATGTACGATAAATCTTGGCGTTCTTGAAATCCTTTGTGTGGCGATTATGAAAAAGTTTGGAGATAATATCATGAGTGTTAAAGTGTGATTAATGATATCATCTGCCTCATAGGTAGAATAATACGAGGCTAGAGATTCTTCTTAGAACAAAAATGATGACACCATCATTACCTTTAAATGTCAGCATGTTGAATTGCCCAGACCAAGCCTTACTGGGGACTCTGTTGTAAGTTGTGCAATCTTTGAAGATGAGATTTCTTCCATATCTACGAACCCAACAAAGCAGGAGGGTTCATCTATGTAAACCTCTTCTAAAATTCAACTTGTGTAAAAACGTTCTAATATCAGTGATTAAGTCTGATGTAAAATGACCCAAAGGAGATGAACAGATATTGCTTTGTTCTAGAGAAAATGTATAAAGATAATCAACTCAAGTCGATCATGGCTTTGTCTTTGAGCGACAAAGTAGACTAATCAGCAACAGCCTATTGAGTTAAGCTTTTTCATTGCAAAACCATGACGACCAGCCGCGCTTCTTTCGATCAAAGCTTTGAGTCCCATACCATTGTCATCCCAGGCATGCATTTCCATCACTGCCCAAATCTTCTGTAGCTGAAGTGGAATCAAAACCTCATGGGCGGTGTTAGGAAAAGATCTGAAATCACAGAATTACCAATAAAGGCAAGCGACCAAATAGGTTATAGAAAACAAGCGAAGAGATTGGTGCATTTGCTGATGTTTACCTTACGAGGAAGATAATAATTACGGTACGGATCGATGGCGAACAGCGGTGTTGGGTAGAAACTAGAGGTTCTTGCGAGTATACGAGTAATGGGAGGTTTAATTAAACGAGCGACGATCTCGGAGATCAGAATGGGAGCTAAATCAGGTGGTAAAGAAGCCAGTGGACGATAAATGTCTCTCTACTGACTTCGAAACGGTGGCGACTTAGGAAAGCGGAATTGTGATCTTTCGAGGGAATGCACCGATCAAGTAATGCATTGAAGAAGTGGAATGATACCCTATGCCCGCTTCTGGGCAGGAATGTCCTGAATTCTTACTTTGGGACTTGGATCGGAGTTGAGAGACAGAACAGGACATCTTCAGAGTAAGCAATCTTTGTCAAGAATCGGCCGAATGATAGAATGACATTATTGAAACAATGGTGGTAAGGAAATGGCGATTGAAGCTGATAATTATCTGTCAATCAAAACAAATGATAGAGGCATGATGAAAAGTATTGGGACATGCATCAGAACAAATCTTGGATGGATTCAAGAAAGATATCTTCTTTCTCTTATTCCACAATTAGAAGTTAATAACCTGAGAGGAATTAATCTGATCCATGTAATCGGAGAGTTAATTGAAGGAATAATTGTGTATTTAAGTGATATGAAAAGAGCATAGTTATATAAAGACCAGTGCAGTAAATGAAAGAATACTAATTTCCCTACCCTCACTCATTTTCCTGACTAATTTACAATTTACGTCTGCGCAATAAATATATTGAAACAAGCGATTTTGTTAATGTGACAAAGAATGATTGGATTAGTGCGCGAGTACGCGAAAAGGTACGAGAAGGTGGTTACATGTGAATATAAGTGGCATATAGAAGTTCTTTAAATATTCAAAGCTCGAACATGAAGTTTAAAATACCTTCCATCCGAGACATTTCTTGAAGGGACAAATGTTTCTAAGCGCTCTGCTTTTGGCTGATTTTTGGGCTTCTTTCTTCAGATTTTCTCTTGCACAACTCTATATCTTAGGACAATATTGTGTATATTTTACTTCTAATAATTTCAATTTTCTATAATTTGATCTCTATGGTTCCACGGTATGGGTGTGCCCAATGAGATATTCTCCACTTTCATAAACCGGAGTTTTTGGGTTCAGGCTCTCAATTGGGCTTAAAGGCCACATCTTCCAGTACCTCATTGAGAGCCGGTGTGTGGGAGAGAGCTACCTAGAAAGAGCATTCCCACCTGAAGAGCTGCCCAGTGCCCCAAATGTGGTTGGGAATGTATTCAGTCATTAAGGCAACTAAAAAGTGAGATGTTGATGCTGGACGTCCGAGTTTCTCAAAGGTATATACAAATCCATCAGTTCCACAAGAGTGTGGTGATGGTAGTTAAACAGAGGTTCTCTCCACCCTATCAGATGATCTCTTTTAGATTGGGCTCTCAATTGAAAACTGAGGCTCTGTTTAGTGCTTTCGCATTAAGAACGAGAAGAGATTACTGGAAGTGCTACTTGGAAGGTTTAGTATTTGAAGATGGGTAAAAGTGAATGCTAGTCAAAGTGTGACACCCAGTATCTGTGCGGGCGTTCGATTTCTCAAAGTGTGAATGTCAATTAAATGTGTTCCGCGAATTGGTATGATGCTTTAAGAGCACAAAAGGTTCTCACTATCAGTGGCATCGCGGGTTATTTCACATTAGCGGGCCTATCGTTAGTGATATTTTGTTGAAGCCGTCGTAAGCGGCGAAAATTTAGCTAAAAAAGGCGTTCTTTGATTGGTCGGGTAAGATATTAACCGAATGTATTTTTGAGTAAATATAGATCCACGGGCGCGGTTTTCTCAAAGTGCTGGAACCGATAGATTCACATGGTTCACACAAAGTATGAAATGATACTGCTTAGCGAGAGGTTCTCACCGCCTGTTTCGATCTGCTGAGTTTGAAGCCAGTTGAGCCTATCCTTTTATCTCGGAAATGGAAAATAAAAACAGCCAAAAACGAGAAGGAAGCAAAGTTTATGAATAGCGTTACTTTCCTCCCTCAAACAAAATGAAATTCAATTTACATCGAAAATCACTAAATAGAACCCTAACCAAATAACCGGTTCTGATAAAATGTTTATAAAATGAAAAACTCAGCAACCCATCTAATGAAGTTTCTCTGTTCAAGAAAGATGACCAGCTGTAGTTTGATTTCTCTGGTCCAGAGCAGTAAATATGCAATAAGAGAAGGTCATTATATCAGCAGTACTCCTGCTGAAGCTATTTCTACCAGGAAAAGAGGAGGAGCTACCAGCTAAAACATCTTATATCAACAGGTTACATTGAGTAGAGCATACAAAAAATAAGATAAATGAAGAAAATATTAGGAACTATTGGTGATAATGAACTGAAAGATGAACAAACATACCATCCTCTCTCGAAATCTTTACGACCTCCCCGGATATATCGTTGAAATTGTGAAAAAAATTAGACAGATAATCATGCATATGCAATCTTAAGAATTTATAAGAAAAACACTAAGATTTATATCTTTAGTGAAAACAAAGAAAACGACAGGTGGAAAGACAGAGAAACTAAGAAAGCCTCATCTATTTACTTAGAGAACACTATGAAATCAAAGTTAAGACCCAAACCTCAATTGGAATTTCAGCACCAAGTTCATTCGACCTTAGCAAGCACTTGGCCCTCCTTCCTATTTGCTTCTGTTGAATAGCCTTTAAATATTATTATCAGAACTCAGAAAGAATCATCCCATCTGTGTATAAAAAACATGATGACATTCGCCTCTATACTTAGTAAGCTAACTAACGTACATAACTAGTTGGACTGACTATAGTTGGGAAGAGATTAAATAGTTGATCTTTTAAAAATTAAATAAAACTGCACGCCATCACCTGAACTTGGTGTACACAAAGGGAGAATGGCTGCAAACTCAAGCTGCAGTCATGAATCCACCGCCTGGAATCTGTGGCGAATATTTTCTCTTCATCAAGTCAAGTCAATAGCTCCTGTGACAAAGCATTCCACAAGATCTTTTTCTTTTGGAGGTAATGATAACAATGACTAATCTTTAGATAAAAGAATTAAATCTACTCAGAATAAGTAATATATGCAGAGAATGCAAAAACTTGTTTCCAAGCAAAGAATCTAAAGCCGAATCATGGGTAGTTCTGTTTGAAAAATTAAAAACATGCTTAAAAATAAAATGTCTGTTCGCTTCAGAACCATTTAATCCTGAATCCAGTTCACCTGTTCAAATTTACGTAGCCTATTCATATGTCACAGGTATTTTATCTTTATAAATGGCATATTCCATTTTGTCTTCAAACACTTGAGCAACAGTTTACTCTTAATTGGCTCAATAAAGATTGAAAATCAACAGAAAAGCAACATACTCTCTCCATGGGATAACTCAGATTATCATACAAATCATAAATAATATTATTTTCAAATGGCGGTGAGAGAAGGAATGAAATCTGATATATATATATATACCTGCCATATATATATATATATATATATATATATATATATATATATATATTCTCTAAAACCACCTTCAAGTATATAAAGATACCTTGAACTCTTTTAAATATTAATTAACTGGAATCCCTCTTTTGCATGATGAAGTGTAGCTTCCACATAGTACGTCGAGATCCTAAACAGCCCAACCGTACAGTACTCTGTAGTGTCAAAAATTTTAAAAATAAATAACTTTAGATATTACCTTTGGAGACTGGTATCGCCAGCCTTCATCACAGCCCTTCAAGCAGTGTCCCACCTTCGTTCTAATAAATCCTGACTTTGATATAAGTTCAGGATGACATAGAAGCCAATCCAATTTGGTTTGGGGTGACTGTCATTCAGACTGACAGCGACTGAAGGGTGGACTATGGGGTGGTGTGACCCAGTACCCAGCCAGGTTCCTCATCATATATAAGCGGCCTGCAACCTAAAAAAAACAGGGTGGAATGGAAAATATTTGAAAACAATTAAACATATTTAGATTAATTTTTAGAAACCAGTAGCATCAAAACTTCTATGCAGTTCAACAAGAAGATCATGAACTATAAATACAAATTAAAATATATGAAAACAAATAGAGTAATAAAAAACATGATTAAACACTTACTTTCAATTCCAAACTCCAGCTATTAGTAGTATCACGTATTCTGATAGGAGGAATTCCCACCCCTGCACCTTGATGAAGCAAAACAAATATGTTTCAAACTTCTCAAACACATGACACACATGTAGCAATATCGAGCAGATCTCAATATGAATGTATTCATCTGAGGACAAAGCATGCTTTGGAGAAACTTCTGCCTATTTATCCTAGTGGTCAGCAGAAGCCAGGCAACCCCTCTTGCATGACTGGAAAATGAGAACAAGCTGTACTATTGCACCAGATGACTTTAAAATTCTAAGAAAGAGTGTTTGGAAATATTCTTAAAACTCACAATAAAAACCTAAAATATGTAGTCATTAAATTAAAAAGAAATTGATTTATCAGTGGCACCAACAGAAAATGCATTCAGTTTAGAATGGAAACAAGGTAGACATAACAAATAATAGAAATATTGCTCACTTCATATCTTTTGGAATTGGATTAAACCTAAACCACCAGAAGATTTTGTTTCTTCAGAGACAGCATCCTTCTAAATTGACAGCTGCTGGAAGAAACCATCCAAAAGCATAAGGATATCAACTGGATATATATTACTAACAATTTAGAAAGATTGTGCTTCTATAAGACTGCTCACTCAGGGTTTGTACATGTAGGATAAAGTGCAGCCTTTATTCTTTGTATGTAAAACCCTGATATTATTTGCTCAATTCAAGCTCAAGCAAGTTTTAGTTTCGCTTGCAACCAACGAGGGATCAGTTAAACTCTTTTTGAATCCAGCTATCAGATGAGAGGCAAAGGCAAACAGAAAAGGCATTGTTATTTTAGAAACAATGAAGAAGAAAAATGAAAAGGGGAAAGAAAAGAAAAGAGAAGGAAACAAGGGAATCCTAGGTACAGAATCTCATGTTCCAGCTAGGCCGCATTCTGGTCTGAGCTTGAAGAGATCATATCAATAAAAAGACTACAATGATGGTTAAGTCAGTGACTAGATCAGAATCTTGGCAATTTCATGGTAGGTTTCCCATGGTTTCTCCATAAAGCAGAATGGTGAATAGAATCTGTAAGTACAGATTATAGCAATAATCAAGCAATGTACAACACTAAAAAGCTTTGCACTTTGTTGGATTTTCAATCCTTGATATTTTGGGGCAGGTGTGAAATTCTCAAAGATTCCGGTAAGGTAGTGAAAACAAGGAAAGTGAACTATAATTAAATATCACCCCTGCAAGATTGTATATGATAATCAAGTATCACTAACGACTGACAAACATTGGCTACATTAGACTCATGTCTACGCCTAATAATATTATTCTTGGTGTGGTTTGGAAGGAAATTTGTAGTTCAACTAGAAATGAAGTATTAAAATAACACATCTATAGAAATAAATTCTTGATTAATTTTATCAATTTACAGTAGATTAAAATTTACACATTAGCTTTATAAATTAACGTGCTTATCTGACTATAGCGCATCCTGAACAGAGATACATTTTGCAATCTATGGACAATGGAGGGTGAGGGAGACAAAATGGATAGACACTTTTGAAGAGCAAACCAAGATGAAAAGAATAAAATCAAATTCTATTTCCATGAACCCAATGGGTTTGAGAACCAAGTTTAAACAAGATGATTGGTATGAGGCCTGCCTCTGAAGTGCCTTCCTATTTGATTGTATTCATAATAAAAATGCACTTAAGTTGGATTTTATTTACAGGATATGTAGGGTGCTGTTGAGTGGAATTGGAAGGTTCTTTTGCAACATACATTTATTGTAGTCCATGGTGGGAGTAAGATAAGAGTGGACTGAAGGCCCATTAAGAAGATTGTTTCTTTGTGTCATTTGCATATATATCTATGATCTTGAGAGCCTTTGTCTTACTTACAACTAGGAAGATCTCAGTTCTTGCATTCTTCAGGAGTTGGTTCTTTGATTGGAAGAAGTATGAAGAAGAAGTCTTACGGCTGCTTAGCTCAGGAGCGGGGACTGGAATCTCTTGTTGAGTGGCATTATCACCATAAACCAAAGAAAATGGGATAACCATATTTCTTATCCGCAGGTGTGTAGGGTAGCAGCTTGTGGTCTTTGTTATTCACCGATTAAAGCATCGCCGGGTTTTACCTCATTGTGCCTTGACGATATTAAGAGATATAAGAAGGATGGCCTTTTAGACCATGCTTTCAGTGTTAGAGTTCGATTTTTCCATCAACAGGTAACTAATGAAATTTATTCTTCATTTTAAATGCAACTACTTAGATATCTGTCAGTATAAGTAATAAATGCACAAGAATTGTTGTGCGCATTAAATCATTGAATCCATAAGTAGATTACGATCTTTTCAGATTCTTTAAATATAACTAAACACTGCATATACTCATGATGAGTAGGAACACCATATATTTAGTGACCTTGTTATGCTGACTTCTACCATAAATAATTAGAAACAAAATGGTCAAAATGAGCAAACAGAGTTCACTGAACATGTGAACTCAATTGAGATCATCTGTCCTCATAATATTACAGAGGGCTAAAAAACCAAGAAATTCCATAACTAGATACAGCCCCAAATGTGACTCTTACTTTCTTAACAAACAAAAAACAGGCAAAAGTTAATAGGTTTTAACAAAAAAAAGCAAAAATTCTTATATCTCCACTTGCTTTGAATGGCTATAATATTTGACTCATTTATATTAAATAGTCCATAAAAATTTAAAAGATTATTGCATAGGAAGACCAGCTATAGATAACCACAAGAATGCTAGGAGATTTGCTATACAGGAGAGGAGAAAAAAACAAAAACAAACAGAACTATGAGGGAAAACAATGAATAAATAAATAGATATTCTACCTGTCACAGGGTATTTTTCCTAAAGACCAAAATATAAAACAGGAAAAAGACAAGGAAACAAGCTCAGAAGCTAAAGGAAGATGCATCAATAAAAATTGCCACGTTCAGTTTCCTGAAGAGGAACCCAGAACACAAAATTCTTGCCCTTTGTATTCGTCGTGATATCACCAAACCTGAAGTAATTCAAGTGGTAGCCGTCTGACAGAGCGATCTTATAAAGCATGACTGGAAAACAGCAACTCTTGTTTAACCAAGTCAAGTTTGAGAAATTTAATATTCCGAAGCTCCGACCACAAGGACCACATACAGACCTGATTAAGGAATGAAAAATAGAGACTCATTCTTTCGCAGCTTTACATTGGCAGTGACCCTAATTATCCATTGTCTTCCAGAGGCAATGGCAAACATCATGGCAATTAATGGTGCTGATAGCATTGCTAGGTACTGGAGAAATTATGCAAATAAGATATTTTGAAAAGAATCAGGTCAATAATCTGATTCTAGAGTAGCTATGGGAAGTGAGTATCCAGCTATATGAAATGAATAATCAAATCTGAAATTTGAGAAGATGGTTATGGGCTTTGCACACAAGTGTACTAAATATTGTACATATAGTGTTATATATAGGCTGCACAGATTCATTCAGCAATTAGTAAAATAACCAGCTTCAGTTATGTTTTCTTCAATCTCAATTGGCATGTTTTTCTTCATGGTATCAGGCCTTGGTTTCCCGAGAGCCTTTTGTGCAGCGCTTCATTTGTTGGGACGCTCTGTGCAGCCTTCATTGCTAGTACACAGCTATTTTGGGAATTTCTGTGCAGCCTTCATTTACTACACCCCTTGCACTCAGCCATTACTAGGCTTCTTTGTGTCAGTTTTTTCCATTCTTCTCCAGTTTTTTGTATTTATTACCAGATTTTTCAACCATCAGCTAACCTTCATTCCTAGTTTCAAGCCCTAAGGTTTTGGGGTTCTCTCTGCATAATTGTTGTTCTGGTTTTTTTGAGGGGAATTTTCTGGAAATTTTCTTGAAGCAGCCTTCATTTGCTATACCAGATTTTTCAGTCAGTTTTCAAGGCTCGCCGTACCAACTTTTTCGCTTCCTTTTCCAGCCTTCATTGATGGTGTAATCCTCAGCCTTCATTGCTGATTTTTTCTATGGCCACTACTACCTTTATTTCTTGATCGTCTACTGCTGTTTCATCACCATCAAACATGTTAGATTCCATCTCTTCAAGCGTTGAAGGAAACGGAGTTGTCTTTCAACCCAAAATATTCAACCACATTCCGATTCTCAGCACTTCAGCTCTGGGTATATGTTCATTGACTCTTTTCGAGTGAGACTTTAATTTCTCTTGGATTAAATGCTTGATAATGGGTTTACAAATGCTTGGATCCTTGAAGTGCAGTGCACCATATGACCCATAACCCAAATCAATTTAAAACCTATTTACCTTGTCGAGCAATAGTTGTTGTTGATGGAACTACCACCACAATGGCTGGCATAGGAGATGTCCAAGTTACCTCAAATCTGGTTCTTAAAAATGTTCTTCATGTCCCTCAACTATCCACTAATCTTGTTTCAATACAAAAACTTACCCAAGATCTAGTTGTGCGTCTTTATATTTGATGCCTCCTTTTGTGGATTTAGGACCCGGGGTTTGAGGAAGGAAGATTGAGACTTGCCCAGGAAACCTGTGGTTCCACTTCTTGAGTACACATCTAGTCAATAAAACTTCGTTAAGTCTACTATGTCTACTTCATTTTTCTCTTCATTAAATAAAGATGTCATTTGGTTACATCATGGGTGTCTAGGTCACGTGCCTTTTTCCTCATTAAAATTAATGTTTCCTACCTTGTTCAAGGGACTAGATATTCAACCTTTTCATTGCGACATTTGTGAGTATGCAAAACATACTCGTGTATCCTTCCCCTATAAGTAATAAAAGATCTTCTTCTCTTTCTTTCTAATTCTGTGACATTTAGGGACCATCCACCGTTCCAAATACTCTCAGTTCATTCGTTTGTAACATTTATTAGTGATTATACAGAAGTTTCTTGGATCTGTTGCTCAAATAAATATATGAATCATATTTTCTTATTTTTAATACAGCTGGTTTTAAAATCAATTTGGTACAAAATCGAAAATCCCTTTCAGACAATACTCCATGATTATTTCAATCAAATTTTGTCTCTTATGGTTTCAAAGAATGAATCATACACTTGGAATCATCTTGTATCACGCACTCTCCCCCAGCCAGAATGGTGGCGGAAGGAAAAACCGTCATCTTCTTGAGTGTCTCGAGCCTTATTGTTTTTCAATAAATGTACCAAAATCCTCTGAGGGAAGGTTGTATTCATGACATATATATAAACGAGGATTCCTTCAGGATTTGGGGTGCAAGTCCACTAAAAACGCCAGCTCTCAGATTCTATCCAAACTTATTGATCCTCCTTGACCTTGCTCCTCGAGTTTTGGGTTGCACATCCTTTGTCCATATTCTGAAGTATAATCGGGAAAAATTAGATCTACTAGAAGCAAGTGTTTTTGTGAGTCCTCATCCTCAAAGGGATGTAAATGTATCATCCACCTGTTAAAACTTTATGTTCAACTATTACCTTTGATGAAATATAAGCCATACTTCTCCTTATATCTCTTGGAGGGTTTATCTACATATGAGATGAGGCCCGACCTCTAACCACTAGAAATAATCCCTCATCCCGTCATTTCAAAGATCAAAGCCACACTTCAATGTACCAATTTCTGTTTGGAACCCGATTCCAATATCTGTCAGAAGAATGGTGCAAGGAAAGGAAGAAGAACGATTAAATCTTTGATCGATTTCGGTTTGATCAGTGCATGCGAGAGAAGGGACCCCATGCGACAACAGGGCAAAGCAGGTCAATGAGGCAGTCACCGTAAGGTAACAATTATGAATATAAACTGTTTCCCTATTCATGATCATGGATGAGTCCTACTCTAGCTTTGAGAAAAAGGAACCAGTGGTACACCGCAAAATGGGCCCACTATATCCATTGTCTCACCACATATCAGCTTTACCAAGGTTTCCAACCAGAACAATAAAAGCTTCCTTTTCGACTTTACTTTTCTTCTGTTTACTTTGACTCTTGGGACATGCGAGCGTGCTCAGAGAATGGAGACTTGCTATCTAGGCGAAATGGGTTGTTACAAAAGAATGAAACTTGGGAATTGGTTGATCTACCTAGTGGTAAGAAACCAGTGGGCTGCAAGTGGTGATTTATGATAAAATTTAGGAGGTAGGTGACTCCACCAGAAGGCGTCTGAGGCAAGGCTGGTTGTAAAGATATACTGGACATATGGAGTGGATTATCAAGAAACACATTTGCTCGATGGCAAAGATGAATACAATAAGAATTTTGTTATCCTTGAAACTGTAAAAGTACTGATTAGAATTGCAGCAATATAATGTAAAAATGTTTTCCTTCATGCAATTGAGTTAGAAGAGATTTACACAGTATTCCACCAAGGTTCAATGGGAATTATTCGATCAAGTTTGTCAATTAAGTAGGCTCTTATGGGTTAGCAGTCCCACATGCTTAGTTTGGAAGGTTTGGCCAAAGGTTATAATCTTCAATGGTTACAAACAAAGCGGGAGATCACTCTCATAAAGATTCAATTTCAAGGGAGTCATAGCATTAATTATGTGGACCACATTATTTAGTGACATGGAATGATGAGAGAAGAAAAATACCTTGAGCGCACTGCGAGTTTGAAATAAAAGATTTAGGAAAATTGAAGTATTTCCTTGGGAATTGAGAGGTGGCACCAGTCCAAACAAAACTTGTTTCATTTCTCAGATAAATATATTATTGATCTTCAGGAAAGCAGTATGATGATGTGAAATGGGTTAAACTCCATTAGACAAATCATGATTGAGTAGAAACACTTGGAAAGAAAGTGAATGAAAAAATGTATCCAACGACTTATTGGGAGACTCATTTATCTTACATACTAGCTGAGCCTAGCCTATTGATAAGTCTGTAGTGCCGATTCATGCATCATTCGAGAGGTGATCTGACGACCTCGAGTCACTCCCGAGGCACATCGGGAAGGAGAATCTTATTGAAAACATGTATATTGCTTTGTGACCTGCAAATCTGAATTTGCGAGTCTCCATTGAATGACGATCAACTCTGGCTATTGTACCTTTCTTGGGAAAATCTGGCATGTGGAGGTGAAAGCTTCCGTGGTATACGATCCAAGTCTGGTGCTTTATTAGAGCTATAGCGAGGTATGTGGTGTTGTAGTCGAATCGATGCAGGAATTTGAAGGTTGATGGGCAACTGTCAAACGCAACGATGTCGTCAACAATGACATTGCTCATATCCGGTGCAGCATGACCAACCAAAGCATAGAGATGAGGCAGACCTTCATAAAGAAAAGATTCGGATAAGTAAAGTTTCATTTATTGCTCGCCTATAACCTGGACATCAATTGGCGGATGTCTTAACGAAACTATGCGATAATGTGTTTTCATAAAAATATTAATTTGAGACGGAAGATCTATATTCCTTCTTGAAGTGTGGGAAATTATGTAAAGCCAGATATTTTAGGAAAGAATCAAGGTCGATAATCGATTAAATTGTATAAATTGAATAATCAGCTATGAGAAGTGAATAAATCAATTCCCAAAATTTGAAAATTAGTTATAGAACTTCCCTTTTGGTACTACAAATATGTCTTATATAAGTGTATTATATAGTTGTACAGATTCATTCAGAAATTCTGTTTCTTAATCCTCAGATTCTGCTCTTTACTTCCTAGGAAATATTAACATTAATAATCAGGAGAAGAAATTAGAGGAAAAAAATCAATATATTGACATTACAATATGATAATGCAGGACTTAGACATAGATGGCAAAGAAGCCGTTGTCTTTCATGGTGAGACCATCATAAATTTTATCCTGTTCACGATTTACAAAACCTTTCTCCCAAATTCACTATCTTAATTTTCTAGAATTTCTTTTATCAGCGACCATAGCATTACTGATCTCAAACTCAACATTAGACTCAAAGTTCACCATTAAAGAACTATTGATGTGTGATACTAACTTTAAATAGGCATAATTGGTTGATATGTGAAATTAAGTCATTTCCCTGGCAATGCTGACACAGACACTGGCTCTTGCCAATCACCATTAAATATCTTTTGATTTCTTGAAGACTTTAAATGTATACGGAAATTAGCCCATACTAGTCTGTCTCTTTCTTGTTCTATGTTTATATCTTGGCAGTTAATTTTTACGTGCCTGGTTCTTTACCAAATAAAGGGAAGTAATAACTTGTTTATGATATACCAAAACCTTGTTGTATATCACGAAACTATCTTTGTTTTCAGTTGGCAGTCGGTTTTTGACCAACCATTTTTGCAAATGGAAAATGTCTTCCGCACCATTCATTGTATAACTTATAAACTGTTCTACAATACCACATAAGGAACCTTAGCAGAACCATATACAAAAGTTATGGATAATAAATATGTATATATACAATAAATCTTAATAAACAATTTCAATTAGTCTTTGGCTGTCAGTAAGCACCACTCACAAATCTCACTAAAGCCGGTTCCGCAATATTCGAAATTAGTTCAGTCTATGCTTCTGCTTTGGAGAAATAATTTTGATATGGAATCACTCAACTCATCAATGCAATAAAAATTTTCTAGTTTTCAAATACGTACTAAGTTAAAGCGTTGGATCCTTGTGTGATAAGAACATTTAAAGCTTACTATTTAGAGAAAATGAGGTCTGGATTTATAGTTTCAACCATTCAAAAAAAAATCAAGACTCCAAGAACAAACAACAACAGCTATGAAGTTCACTAACAATGCTAACATCACAAAGATCCAAACCATAAGTAAAAAAATTTGAAATTAAGGGACCTATACATCATTCAGATGATGTTCTTGATTGTCCTCAACTCCCAGAATCTAATAAAAAATCAAAGAACAAAACCAGAAGCCACTTCACCCTCGTCCAATCAAATAAATTTCATAAAACAGCAACAACAAAACACAACAATTCCATTTTAAAACAGTAATAACAAGAAAACCTCAAGGATAACAAAGCCATTTCCAGAAATCGGTAAGAAACCTAAGTGAAATTCAGATCATGAAAAATCTGAAAAAACCACATATTATACCAGAATGAATAAACTTTGGAAGCAACTTAGAAATGAGCGATGAGCTTAAGAAAAGCCGAACCCGGTGAAATCTGACTGAAAGGCGAGAAGAATTACCGCTTTTTGTACATGCGGCTCTACGCCCTTTGTGAATTATCTGGCGACAGCACGGCAGCAGGACTTCTGCGCGATATCTACCATTTCAATACAAAACATATCATACTCTTTTTGGCACTTTTTCATTTCCATTTTCTGTTTTTTTTGGTATTTTGTATTTAATACAGGCAAAACCTACTTTAATTATTATTGAACATTTTCACCAGTGATTTTTTTCTCTTTGCAGTTTATCATTTAAATTTTGAATTTAATTTTTATAACTATTACCAAAGTTCTTTATTCATACTTGACATAAATTATTTTTAATAATTTGTAATAGTAACTAATAATCCATAAAAATATCATTTAATGTTAAAAAATGTTGAATAATAAATTTTTATCATCATGTTTTAAATCAAATGTGGATTTTTGTTCAGATTTATCCTTTTCTTTTTATTAATTAAAATTAAAGTTATTCAAATTATTTATTACCGGCACAGCTTTCATCTCATCATATTAATTAAAATAAAGGTTCCGTAGACACAGTAATTGCTATCAAAGCAAAGTCCTTGGATTGTACATATTAAGTGTGAACCTTGCTCCTAATATATTATTGTTAACAGCTTTTTTGGTCCAAGTAATATTTTGTTCTTCTATAGATATTCAATTTGAAGCTCCAACAATCATCTCCTTTATCAAGTACATCAAAGCTGTGTGATACCATTCATCAAATGTTCTTTTGCATCAAGAATTTTCATGTTTTATTAGTTCACACTTGCATCTTATATAAAGTATCACACTGAGTTTAGAGTTTCTTTATATGAACTCTTCATTGTTATGTAGACGGCGACAATATACAAATAAAGCCATAAACACTTTATCGGTAGCGTAACCAGGTGATATGTTGTTGTTATTGGAATTTCCTTGCTTTATATTGACTTCCGGATTTCTATGAAAGCCAGTCAACTTTTATAATAGTTGTTGTTCCAACATAAGCATTATCTTAAGATTAACATTAATTCAGAACTATAAGAATAAAATCATTACCATTTGTCTGTCACTAATTTATAATAAATAATATCTCAAATTAACCAAACTAGCCTCAATAGTTTACTAATTTTATACTTTAAAAATTTAAAGAAATAAAATAAGTTTTAGTCTATAATTATGATAAGTAAATAAAAATTAGTATATAGGTTAAACTTATATTAAATATCTCAACAACTTAAAAATAAAATATAATTAGACAATAAATATTATAAAAATTAAATTATTAAATCATTTAAATATTTAAATATTGTATTTTAAGTCTCATAAACAATATGGGTCTTACAATAAGCGGGCCAAGCAGGTCTAGGATGGGCAGACCAGAAAGTTTTCCGTTCATCACATTCTGGCCTTACAAAAGAAATGTTTAAAGTGCAAATCATTATATCTGTCTGATCTAGTGGTGATCAGGGTTGCAAATCCTTTAACTAAAAGTTATTTAAGTATATTTAATAAAAGAAGCAGTTTAATAATATAAATTCAAAACAAAAAATAATTTTAAAAATATACTTCAAACCAATTTATTTATTTTAAAATTCACTTCTTTTATTTTATTTTTACTTCTACCTTACATTTTTTTTAATTATATTCAAATGTCACTATTATTACTCCATGACTTAAAATGTTGTTTAGCTTCCTTGCAGCAATCATAAATTTATAAGATAAATATATCAAATGTAATTATTTAAAGATCATTTTCTAAATTAATGTCTGCAAAAAGCCTTGATACTTAAAGCAAGTCAATAAACAAGATTTAACTAAGATTAGTCAAAAATTCTTAAAAGCCCCATTTATTAGTAGCTTTTAAGAAGCATTCTAACTTAAAAGTATTTATAAAAAACCTATTCCATTTCGCCAATTAAAACACTGCAAAAATCTAAAAGAAAAAATCATTTTATATGTTGGAGAATCACTTGTGGTATTGTTTTGTGGTTTTTTGGAAAATGCTTTATTGTATTTTGCTAATTATTATACTTGAATTATTCTTAGTGCAAGTCATGTTTTCTCTAAAAATGTTTTTAGGAGAATCACCTATAAAGTCATTCGACAAAAATTATAAGTGGTTTTTCAATACTCTATAAAGAAATTTGAATTTTGAATATTAATGTTTGGTTTCAAAAGTGTGGATTATTTAAATTTATTTATAGGCTCATGCATGTGATTGTATCTGTTTATAAAACCCCAAAGATAAAGCCTAATTTAGTGATCTTCTTAAGTTTTTTTTTCAGGGCTTTGGCCATGGGTGCAATGTGTTTCTGGTGTAGAGGCGTTGTTTCTCGCATGTTGACTGATCGTTAAAGCAAAAAACCTAATAAGTGTGGCGTTTTGGCGAAGCGTGCTTGCCAGCATAAAGGGTCTTGACCACAAGTCGCGACCGAGTTCATTTGCGATGTTCGTATAGTGCGCCAAAACGACCGCACGAGTATCTGGCGAGACGCTCATTTTTTACCTACGTTCTGTTTATAATCTTAAGCTGTTGGACCGCGCTAATCACTCGACATTTTAACCCCGTATTATCATGTAGCGGCGGATGGCGCCCCATTTAGGTGTGGTTGTGTTCAAAGTCAACACCGAATACTAAGTGAATGTCTTAAGACTCTGGCATCGATGCCATTTGCCGAAGCTCTGCGATCTGACACGATACGAATCTTGTTGCGTAAGATCTATCAACTGCAGGTAAAAATAATGGCCGCCAGGCGCGCATCATCACTGTAAGCCCCAGCGATCATACCATGGACAGAGTTTTTACATTACTGATTCAGCATATCTTAAATTTTGATTCTATGCATGAACACTAAAGTAAAAGCCCCTGAAGTCGGCTTTCTTTCAGCAGCCTCAATGATTTTGCTTCCTATTGCTCCTGTGCTGGAAATAAGTAGTGCGCCGACCAGTGGCCAGGCGATAAATCATTCACTCGTGGGGTTCTTTTTCTTTGAGTGCGCGTCGTATGATCGTCAGCATTCAAATGATCTGTAGACTCACAGATAATCTGCATTCAGTCACGTAAGTCTCACTGCTCTCACACTGTCTTATATGGCCAAGATCTTGAAGTAAAATCGCAGTTTTAAGCAAAAACTTGTTGCACTATGAAAACCACATCTAGAGTTTCGAGTATTGGACCTCAAGAAAGCTGAATGTGTTGGAGGCAACTACTAAACAATTCATGGCTCACTCAGGCGTGTAATTGTTGGACATCCCATTACGTCTGGGAAAATGTGACGATTCTTTGCAAACATTTTAGTTTCTTTTATTATCATAATAAAACATCTCATCTCTGGTGTGCCCCGATTATATCAGATATAATGTCAATTCGACACATTCATGCTAATATATTCACATACACACCAGATTTAACATAGATAAATCACGCCAAAGCATCATTTATTCTGGTACATGATAACACGAAAAATTAGGCTCGCGTAATTTAATTTATTAAACATGGCATTAGTTTGAATCTATTCAGCGTCGTAAAAATTCACATAAAAATATTCCGTTACTATTCGTGTGAGCAGTGCCAACCCATGGGTTACTATTGCGATCACACAAATAGAATTTCTCGCTCCGATTCCAGCTTTGGTAAATTCTTGCTAAAATAAGCCTTGAACATTCTAGCATTATTAAATCTGATAAAAATTCGCGCCAAATGAGAAAAAGATCTACCTCTTGGGTTGTAAGAAGCTGTACGATCTGATCTTTGTGGCCTGTGGCGTGAACAACACCGCCTTCTTTCGAAATTCGAGAGCAAAGTTCCATTAACGAAAATCTGAGAGAATAATTTTCTCTCTACAGTTTTAAATCGACACCTTTGCATCTCTCGCTACGTTTGGTCTTTTGGAGAAGATAATATTATTCCATGTTTGTCTTATTCATTAAAACCATTTAAATTCCAATCTATGTCTTAAATCTTGGATTTTGACACTTAGTAGCTATCTGTTGGTTTAATTGTCTACTCCTTCAGTGGCGTGTGTCATGAAATGCAATGTAATAGTGACTTCGTCGTAAGTATCTCATCAAAGGCATTTTGTGACACCAATTACCTCGAAGCGTGAAATTTATTAGTACCAAGAATTAAGTAGTCGATGTGTTAGATTGTGACGATTCAGCGTGAAGTCGTTTATCTCAAGATTTAGAAAAATTTCGGGATTTTACCAATGCGATTTTGCCATTTTCGAGGAAAATTGGAATTTTCTCAGGGTCTTCTGGCTTGGTCTGAAATCTGTAATTCTGGGTATGTAGATGTTCAACATTTACAATATTTACATTGTACAAAGAAACAAAAATACATAACATTAAGGCGAATGGTCTTCCGTAGTTACCTAATGATGTGTTAGACTTTGATGTTGGCGGTGGATCGATCCGATCTTGGTTTCTCATACAGTATCCTACCACGGATTGAAACACCTTTATGAAACACAAAGCAGTACAGGAATAATCCTCAGTTGTGACCCACTGACAGGATAATCTCACTATAGATACATGCATATATATGACAAATCTAACATTTATATACTATCATTTCTCATATTTACTTTTTTCATAACATGTTTCATTCATACATCAGTATTGTATCCCTTTTCGTGTCATCTTGTAAGCACTTATTGATGTATAACCTCTCTATCTCCCAGATCTTATGTTTTATATCATATGTATATCCTTATATCTCATTCTTATACTTGTCATTTGCTTTTATGTTTCATGCATAAACCTTAAAGTGAATCTGGGAAAGAAGCGTATGTACAGCGGTCATAGCATTGTAAAGACCTTGGTGATCTCTATCTATATGACCCCAGCTTAGTATTTATAATGATCAAATGGGATCTATGTCATCGACAAATGGAACCTCGATATCCTATAAACTATATGTTCGACAGCGTAACCTATGGGCATACCTATATCTATCAACTACCGATAATAAGCAAGCAATATCAGTTTTATTATGTTTTTCTTAACAATCTTTTAAGGTATAAAAAAGATATCTCATATACATGAATAGCTATTGATATCATATATGCTTATGAATATTATTCATCAATAATCTTATCAGCATTTAGCGTATTTTTCATATAACAAAATTATAAGTGTTTATATTAACTTTCACACCCCATGTTATCGCGATCATATTATTACAGTTATTTCATAAACAATACAATTATATAACACATGAATTTAGGTTCATAACCAGTGCTACTAAGTTTCATTATAAAGAGCATCACAATCCATTTACATTATGTTTGATATATACATGGGAAATTGTTAGAAAGTAATCTTCTAACAATATACACCATATCTTCAGTTCATGGTTTAAAATGTATCGTTGAACTTTTAATTTTGGGAGGTTAGTGCAAACATTCCAAACTGCTCTAAAACAAATTTTAGAACAGAATCAAGATTGTATCTCTATTTAAAATGCAGGAGCATTAGAGACATAATTTGATCATATTTTCTTCATGTAAGTTGTTCTCCCATATGTCTATTTTGTACAAAAATTTGAATCACCTCCTTTAGACCAATGCAACCAGTTGTAGTTTATGACTGGAATTCTCCGGTTTAGTGGTATTTGGGAGCCAGATTTAGGGACTTAATTGTTCCCACTCTTTGTAAATTCTCTGGGTCCAATAGGGTTTAAATTTGGATACACTTATTTAGAATATTCTTATCTACAATTCATTTTACGAAATTTGAATCATCAAAAGATTTAGATGGTGAGGTTAACATGGCCTAATACACAACTATACCTGACAAAAACTACAGCAGGAATTTGACGAAAGCAAAGCCCTCATTTGGCCGATTTCTAATTTTGGGGTCCAAATTTTGAGAATACTAATTTAAAGGAGATTTACATTCTTTGAATTATACAATTTATCCAAAATTTTGAATCACTTAATTTGGATGAGTCAGCATTCAAGTTATAATTAAAATAAGCAGCCGAGTTTAAAAAAATGAATGACATCTCCCCCAAAAGCCCAACATTTTACCTATAAAATTTTCTTCAATTGAGACCGACTAAACCAACAACAAGTTAAATAAAAGTTCACAAAAAAAATGTTTCAAACTCAAACAGTATCATACAAAGTTCATGCCAAAATCTTACAAGTTCCTAGAACTTTCATACATGATTTCTTCTATTTGCTTCTCTCTTCTTTTTCTTCTTCTTCTCTTCTCTCTTTTCTCAACCAATTTGCCTAACATGTAAGACCAGTGAATAATTTTGCCTTTATTCCCTTTTAAATGTTAAGGTATGTTTAGTAACCACATTTTGCTTTATTTTCATGCGATATTTAGATTCACTTCCATCCTCTCTATGTTGCAAATCAGTTAAATTCATATTTTCACTTTAGCCTATGATCTTCTTATCTTATGATAGCTGGATTCTTTAATCGGTAAATTACTAATTTACCCATGACTTTTAATATTAATTTTAGTTTTAACCATTTGTTTTAACATTTATTTTATTATGGAAAAATATACATTTGCTATTATAACAACATATTGTATTTATTAGAGTATAATTTTGTTACATCCATTCAGCAAGAAAAGTAGATGTTTAAGGCAGAGAGTCCAGTGACCAGCAGTCAACACTGGGATAATATGGATGTCGGGTGGCGGGCAAGTTGAAATGAATAGAATATATTTTCTCCACAGGGTCACCACAAGACCACTGTCCCAACCTCAACATGAAGGCATATACATGAGGTAAAGCATTAGCCAGGCCCATCTGACATACTCATCAATATACTAACTATATACCATAGTTTAAAGTTATCAATTTATCTTACCCAACCTCTCTTAAAGAGTTTAAACATTCATGTGTATCCAACTAAAGCACCAAAATAACTTCGGCTTTCTTAAATCGGCCTCTAGGATGGGTGTCTCTCAAACATCCACCTTACTGAAAAACTATTATTCTCAAACAGGTGAGCTATGTGTGATTGAAATCACTAAAATGATTACTCCCCACTAAATTGCATCTGTGATCGTGCCAAACACATTCAAGCGGTCAGATCCTATGAGATGTCTATTTGATGACTCCGTCTCGAGTCCTTAGGCTCCACCACTTTTTGCCTAAACCATTGTATGGAAAAAATATCATTTTGTCATTTGTTCGTTCCATGAAGAAGTACTCACTAAATTTGGTGAAAATGTTGAGTTCCTCCCAGGGGAGATGTCTTGAGACATTTAAAACAGTGTGACCTCAGGCGTGTGATTGTTGGATGATCTCGTGTGATTATAGAAATCAAATCTTTGCAGAATTCTTGTGTTTAGTTTTGGAAATTATTGTCTTCTTTTTCACTGTTTAAGTTTGATTATGTAAAGTTCATTATATGTTTCAGCACAGTTTATATAGTGGCATTGCAGATAATAATGCGATGATGAAATATGTGTGTTAAGTAAATAAAGATATTGTAACATTTCAGTCATTATGTGAAAGATTGTTAAATGGACTGATTTGAAAAGAAAGAAGAAGCATGAGCAACTCAGTTGGATTATAAGACTGACAGTTTTCTCATGAAATGTTTGTGAATCTTCAATTCGTATGACGGTGAAACCCTCGGATTCGCGATTACGCGACGATCACCAACACTCCGGTTCCGCGCGTGACGAATCCGCGACCATTCGGCCTCATACCGTGCGGTTACCGCCATTATACACTAACAACCTAAGCCGTGCTTGTTTGTCGCGGATCTGATTGGGTTTTTCATTTTCGCGGTCCAGTTTTGACCGCAGAATTAAGCCGATGGATTCAAGGCGCCGAACCAACGAATTATCAACCGGCACTTAAATAAGTGTAATATTTGAACCGACCGCCATCCACGTTGTGAAACGCCGCTGGCGAACATACGCGAAGCGCCGTAAACGCTTTAGCTGTGGCGAAAATCGGGCGGTTAGATCACCGAAGTCCCAGAAAACGATCTACCATCTGCTTTCGCCCTGAAAATCCGCTAACATGGTTTTTTATAACGTTTTAAACAACACCTTAGTGAATATTACTCTTCAAGTTTTGTCTCTTCTGTTAAACAAATTCTATAATTCCATTTGTGTCCCGCCCTTTAGATTACGACCGTGTACGATCGGCCGTCCGGTTCTAAATTTCTCACCATGATATTAATATCGCGTGATCACGTGTTATAGGATCATTTTGTATCATGCCGTTTAAGTACGTCGCCAAACGCAACATTGATTCCATTGTCTGGTCAATAAAAGTGACGTGGTGCGTGATTCGCGGTGTGAAATCCGTTTAGATCATCAGAATCACAAAGAAGAATTTGGGTTTTAGCCATTGATTGCTATTTTGAAGTACCGTTTCTGAGTTCCATCTATCGCAAAAAAATTTGTTGAAGTCTCGCCATCGCGTCGATATGTGCATATGTAACCTTACCCGACTCAAGGCGGTGTTGGATATGATAACGCGGCTGGGTCAGTCGCGACTGGCATTCAGTTGATTATTAGCCAATGATGAGCATTCCGACTCATCCATGTCAGAATGACATCCATATCACAGAGCCTTGCGCTCCAGCTGATTCGTTTCAATGGGGTATCCAAATCTGGTCACTCCGGGCTCACATCCCACTCTGACTCTAGTCTCGTGATAACGGGCCGTTGTTTTTCATCCTGAGTCGCTCTGGCTCTGTCACCCCAAACTCAAGTCATGATACTTGTGACCGTGTCACTTTTCTCACATATGAGCAACCTGTTTGACATGAGCCTCTTGTTCACATAGAAATTTAGATATCCACGGGTCTCTTACATAAATTTGGATGATTCTGGGTCTCTTACCACCTGAAATTTGGGATCTGATCACTGCCTCCATAAACTAGTTCTCTCTGATCTCACTATATACAGTGGATAAACCCAGCCTCCACACAAGTAGGGATGTCGGATCTTACACCCTGAAAATTCGGGATACCTCCTGGGTCTCTTACCCACATAGAAATTTGGATCCCTCCGGTCTGCCACCCACACGAGATCTTTCGGATACTCTGCGGGTCTCGCCGCACAACTCGGGCTTTACCTTAGGGATTAACGGCACATAGCTTTGCCCAAACACACATTAATTACTCTTGAATTCACGGTCGAACTATGAGTCTTCATTGAATGGCCACAGTCTTGGGGTGGTGAATGTCACCTTTACCTCAGTGCACCAAGTCTGAAGGCTCTATTGATATCTTATTTTTCCAGCAAACTAGATGAATCCCATGAGGTCCACATGACGATCCAGATCCTCTAACTCCTGATCATTTCTGGGTCAAACACTCCTCCTGGAAGTATCTCTGTGGTTTCTCTAAAGACCTCCTTCTCTAGCCCAAATCCCATACTTCAGGTAAATAATAGACAGTATAGCCACATTGTTTTCAGCCCTCCATTTAACATTAAGGTAAGCATTATACCATATCAAGGTTTTCATGTATGGTATGATTACCATGACCTACCACTTTATCTAGAACGTCATAGTCTATATTTTGATTATTGACATAATAATATATGTTATGCATTCAAGTCAAAACCTCTATGAGTTTGTTGACCAAATCAAACCTCATTTTGCTCTGTGAAGGTGCTTGTATAACTTCCGGCGAAGCGTTGGTTCCTACGACCCATTACTAGGGTGTGGAAGGGTGACTATATCCTCTCTGTTCTTAATTATTTGGATTCATTTATGCAGTCTTGGATCCACTATCTCTAAGAATGATCTTTGTCCCATTATGCCAGTGTCAAGTAGTGCATATCTCTATACTGTTTGCAGTTAAATATGATCTAATCTTACCAGTGCAAACTAGTGTGGCCAAGTCTTGCCTCTTAGGAATTGGAAGAAGGCGGTCTCCATCTTGCTACCAACCTGTACTTTATCAAAGTGCTGACATCTCAGATCTCTCTCTGTATCAGTCGAGAGTCGCCGACCGCCGATCCAAGTCCAGTAGTGATCTACGTTCTGCCCGAATGGACAACATTTTGTTCGCAAATCTCACCAACGCCCGGCGCTGCCAAGGCATTAATCATCAGTAAAGCGGTTTCTGGCTCTGCCTGAATCCGGCGTATTTCCATCCAGTCATCAAATCCCTGCATTTCTGAACTGCGAACGCCGCGCGCTGCGATATCCGAAGCCACGCGCGCGAGTGGCTCGCGGAACTGCGCCGCGTGGTACGCACCGGTCCGAAGGTCTTTGCCCAATTCCACCACGCGGGCTCACCACTCGGCGGGTATGACTAGTGCGATCTGTTAGCCCGGGGCCGTGCCGCAGCGTGCGCTGCCATCGCTGCGTTGATCTGCCACCGCTGGATCTCTTCCCATGCCGACGGATGGTGCCGCCACTCAAACCTCACGGAAGGTTGCCGGTTTGATTACTGCGCGCCGGCGCATTGCCAGCGCCGGCGGCAACCCTCGGCTGGCGAAAGGCGTACGACCGATCGCAGCGTTACGTGGTGAATCTTGTGATGCGTGATATCATGGAGCGACTCGTCACGCGCGAATAACGTCTACGATTCAATAAATGAGTTAATTTCAATCACGGTATCTTTAAAGAGCATCAATGCGCTTAGAGATACTATTCTTTACGAGATAACATTTCTGTTCTAGTTCTTTGCATTCTTAAGCAATCTGAACAATTGATCAATATATCAATCATTTTAACATAATTTTAATTTTTTTCATTTTGAATTTTTATTTCATTTATTTTCATTTGTTTTTTGATAAAATTTTGTGAGATCGTTCGCCAGACGGTGTCTAAAGCGGTGACTTTAGAAGCGATTTGTCACGGTAAAAAAGCGGTCAGTGCGCGTTGTTTTTCTGTGACTCATGACGCGGAGCGCCGGGCGCCAGGCATAAACGGTGATCAAAGTCGTGGTAATTTATCATTCAGCTGCGTAGTGTTGTGTGACCTGGTGGCGGCGAGCCACCGCCATCATAATAACGTCGCATTACAATTAATTGTATCGTGACCTCTACCTCAAAGCCAACTTAAGTGCGGGCCACCACTCTTGTCATGTTGATAATCCCGAGGTCAGCCGACCTCTTGTCGCGATCTGGCACCTTATTAGGCCGATCACGGCATAGTGCGAAATACGTCACGATACGCGGTATATTCACGCTTCTTTCCCCAATAACCCGGCCTTTGTATTAAATGCGAGGCCGTGACACCAGGATTTGCGATATCTGATCTCCGTTGCTTCCTGCCAAGCGATCATCTCATGATGAATTTTCAGTTATGTAACAATACAGTTGATAATAACCAATCGTTCTTTGCTGTTGTAACATTTTCCTTTTTTTTCCGCGCTTGTTTCTTTCCGGCTACGACTCCCAATACATATATATATTTTTTATCTTTTCCCAGTACACTAATAACTAATCTCAAAGTTTTTTTTTATTTGATTACCTCAGTTCTGCGTGTTGAACACTTGATTTATTTATTTTAATGACCAAAAAAATTTATAAAATTTATTTTATTTATTTTCTTTCAGTTGCATACAGTAAATACATTTCAACACGCTATGTTTGCCAGTGTTGGCACGTCAACAACACATAGCACTCGGGTCATGCACCATTCACATGCATTTAACCGTTGGCTGAACCGTCGCTTGATCCACCTGACCCATGCGCGACGATATGCCATTGTACGCCGATGCTCGCCCTGAAATACCGTTGCATGCGTTGAACACAATCTATCCGTGATTGTAAAGGTAATCTATACCTAACCTCGTGAGCCACAAAAGGTGGTGTCGCTACGCCAACGCTACGACCAACGAAGAATCCTCTGACCCCTAGGTGTCGAGCTACCTCGTCTACTTGGCTCCAGTGGCGTGTTTGCTCAGTGCTGAATCTGGCCCCAAGCCGAGGTCGGTTGTGACATGCCGTCGACGCGGAATAATCATGGATGTGGTGCCCCATTCTTATGTCGGTGAGGTCCTCAACATGGGGCTCTCACCTACTGCATCTGACATCAACATCGAGAGAGACATGTACATGGTAGCGGCCTGTGAGCCCGTCACAACGTATAATCATGTCCATTCTTATCACAGTTAAGAGTTGTGTTCCACTCTTACCAACATATTAAAAAGTTTAAAGCATTCAACCACATGTCAACTAAAACACCAAAACTATTGGCTTTCTTCTAAAATGAAGCTCTGGTGATCATCTCTATGTGACGGCTCCACATTCACACAAGTAATATTCCCTGGCGAGGTGTTTCGTAAATCGATGAGTGGAATCACCCTAAATGGGTTACTCCCCGTCTAAGTGCTATGCAATGATCAAATGTAAACACACATTTAAGTAAATTGTGTTTCTATGATATCTAAATATTCATTCCATGTCTGAGTCTCTAGCAGAAACCCCTGCACTTGCCTAAACCATGTATAGAGAAAAATATCCATTTCAAAATACAAAAATTTGTTGTTCTTGAAAATATCTGTAAAATTTTGGTAAAAATGTGAGACTACCCTCGGGCGAATCTGAACGAACCTTCGAAACTAATGCGCGAATATAGGCGTGGTGTAGTGTGCCACTACGGTCAGGAGATTCAGTTATTGCCCATCAGCGTGAAACGCTGGCGATCCGACCAGGGTTGGGCCCATCTCAAAAGTGGGAGTCTCATATGCAGGAATCACGCCAGTGCATAAACACCATTGACATCGCGACCACATGAGTTGATGAGATTAAATATTGGCCACTTGGGCCCTGCATCATCGCTCCGACCAATACTCAATATCCAACCAAATACATATCATGGTTGGTGATAAGTGCTCTTATACAAACATATCAAAATTCAAATTCTGTACCATATGCACAATAAAACCAAACCTGTTGACTTTTTCTTCTAAAGCGGCCTCTATGATGAAGCGTGTTTGACACTATTTTCCGAAAAATGTTCCTGACGGGTGAGCCTCAATAACCAAATGAATATTCATTAGATCTTTAACTTTAAAGTTGCATATCTGATATCAGTAAAAACATAAATTAAATAATCATGTGATCTCATAAGATAATCTGCGATTAATCATATAAGATTCTCATGACACTCATTTGCTGTGTGTGAAACATATTTTCAAGCAATATGTTTGTTTTTTATTTATGGACAGCCATAGATGCTACAATGATGGGTGATAAATCAATTATTGGTGACTCAGATCTTATATCAAGTTAGACCGATATTGATTAAGTCTTTTATGTGGACTACCTCAGATATTATTGTTATTGTTTGATCAGCCATAAGAACATTATATATAAGTCTTTATTAACATCTATTGTTCACCAGATTTTTAATTTATGTGGAATATGATACTAGATTCAATACAATTATATAATACGTAAAAATATATATGTAATGCATATATTCACATATAATTTAAATGCACAAACATGTCATGTAATTTCTGTTCCTTATACCAAAATTCATTCCATGGAGCTAATTATCAAACCACGAGCAATTCAGCACAGATTGCTGAATAACATTATTTCTAAAAATTGTTTGATTCATTATATGAACGGTGATCATCAGGATTCTTTATTAAGGCGTCCCAATGTGGTTATGAAGGGCAGAATTCACAATCTTTGACTCTATTACATATATAATACAATTTGTTCAACGTTTTCCCGATCACCACCCAAAACAGTCAGTGCAGTGTCGTACTATTAAATGTTTCTAAAAATTTCACATTGGATTAGTTTTGGGATGATCAAAGCATTGGTTCAGGGGCCTCAAACCAACCGACGCTATAAAAGCCTTAAGCCAGGTGCAAAGACTTCCGAAATAGGATAAATCCTCACCTCTTAGTTTGTAAAACTCCGAAAACCCGGAATCCGCGTTTAAATACTCTAGCGTAAACGACGCCTTATGTACTCAGAAGATTGGTGGTGGATTTGGAAAGAATTCAGAGAGAGAATATCTCTCTCTCTATGTAAACAAGCCAAGCGCCTACTGTAAATGCAGCTCTCTATGGTTTTGATCTCTTTTCGCTTTAAACTGACTACTATGCATAAATTTGTTAATGTGTTTATGAGTTCAAAATGAGCCCTCTATGTCGTTTTCTTACACGTTTAATGACGGCGTGTCACAGGCGATCAGTTCGTGTTTCTATCTTCAGTGTCAAAAATTATTAACATTAGTGTTATAGGTGACTTTATTTACATGCGGTGTTTATTTACTCGGCTTGCGATGCTTGAAAAGCGTGCCAACTCGATGATCATAAGTTCGATGAAATTAAAGCGTGTGCGTTGAATTCAGTAGAGCGATTCAATAATTAAGTTGTTCATCATCAGATCTGAAGAATAAATTCCGGTTTTGGTAGAAAGTGATTGCAACAAGAATTAAATTTCTCAAGATTAACATGGGTATCTATGGCTGGTCTATAAGATAATGAACGTGAAATTGAAATTTACATAATAATTTTGGTTTTCGGAAAAATTCATGACACCACCATCTTTGTTTACCGGTTATCAGGTTACATATGAAGTATTATCTGTTTCTTACGTTATATTGACACCGATATATTAGTATATATTTACATAATTTTAAATCACAACCAGTATTATAACAATTCTCGATCCATTATAAAATTGGCACCGATGAACTATTTGCAACGCTAAGCAAACTTCGTTTTGATTATTATTAACCTATTTTCCCTCACCAAATATTTTAATGGGAATACTATTCCATGACCAGTTGATACACCAAGTTAACGTTCCGACCAAATCACCAAACATGGTTCGCTGCGATAAATCCGCGGTGTTTAAGGTACCAACGCTTATTATATTGTTTATGGCATAATTCTTATAGCATTCAATAATTGGTGAACATCGGATCTGAATTGGGTTCCCATAAAGGTACACGCGGTTCGAGTTTTGGACGATCAACGGCGTTCAGCCGGTAACGAATCATGGCAACCGCGACCAAGTGCGTAACTACAGTAGGATCAAAACCACCTCCGCGGGTTTGTGAAACTCTTCGATAATTACCATGACTGGTGCGTGAAGCGCGCTTTGCTTCTTGTTGAAGAAATCAGGCGCGTTAAATCACCAGAATCGAAAGTTTTCTATCTCTCTCTCAAAGTCAAACTAACCGCGATTTTCTCTGCATTATTTTAATCTTTTCGCGTACAGGGGCGACATATTTAAAAAGTTTTGTCTATTATCATTGGCAATTCATCATTCCATTTGTGTCCTTCTTCTAGTTTGACGTGTGATCAAAGTGTCGCCATCATTCTCTATATTGTATGTATGTCTCATGGTATGGCATTATAGTGACTTTGCCACATCATATGGTTTCACATTGCCGAATACTCAACCTGAAAATGTACAAATTCCATTTATCTTAATTCGACCATTGATGTTGATAACTAGATTTATGAAGGACGATTGTGGTGAAATCGATTAATCATAAAGGATCAGAAAAAATTTGGTTTGGTAAATCTGAATTTTAATACACGAAATTAAATCCTATAGGGTTCACAAAGGCTTGAGGAGCTCTTTGAACTGTTGCAATTTGAAGACTATTGATCTAAGTCACATCTTATTAGTTGAGTTCAGTACCCTTTCTTTAATTAATTTATGGTTCTTATTGATGACATGTGTGGTCAGTTTCAGTTTAGGTGATGGTTTCTGTAAGGATTAGGGTTGTTTCTGATTTGTTATCGAAGCGACCATGTTTTGATTCCAGGAATTATGTTGGTTTGATTTTGTGAATCTTCTCAGGTGACACTTTTTTCTCTCTCACGTTGTAAAAATCGTATAGTTTTATCATTCTATTCCACGAATCTAGGATTGCTCTTTCCATAGATTAATGTTTAGTGATTGTTAGTGATGGTTGTTTGTGGGTTCCCAGTTGGAAGAATAAATGATTTATTGCAAATGTAGTCGTGGTTTAAATCTTTAAATTGCAATGTTTCTTTATTTTTTTATTAAGTGTAATTCTCTTGCCTAAGCGTAGTTAGGAATACAGTTTGTTCTTTATTATCGATGGATTCATTTTGTGGTTGGAAGATAAAATTATCAGAGGATTAGTTGGAATTTGGACATTCAGTATATCTGGTTTGGACCTATAGTTATTCAACCTATCTTGTTCTTCTTGCACCAGAGATGTAGCATAATGCTAAACACATTCTCAGTGATGATGGTGGCAAACATAAGGATATCACCATGTCAGTCTTGCATTTTCATATTGATTTAACATTTATATAATTTTGGTGTTAGATTCCTTATTTAGTTTTTGTTTTGGATGCGGGCGCGATGTTGAAAGAACCAACCAGGCCAATTACCGGAAAATGGGGGCATGGGAAATCATGCCGTCGCGACGTCTGTGCTTGGCGTCCACCCAATCACGGCGTGGGGGTCAACGTCAGAAGTCAGCGGTGCGCGTTGATCACCCGCGTGCGACGTCGAAACTCAAATCCATCATCATTAAATCGGAGAACAGGATTGCTGGGCGTGAAAATCTGACAAGAATCGATTGAAACCACGACCTGGACTGGATCTGCCCGGTTTTATCTTGGTTTTCAATTGTGTTTTGATTATTTTGGATCATGAGGATCTTATATTCCGCATTTATATTTGTTTCAACATTGATCGTTTAAAACTTCTTTTACAAAGTTCCGTCTGAAACTACTAATGAATAATCGGTTAGAATTTAACACTTATGTTAATCGATGTTGTTAATTTATCCTATCATCTATCTTTGTGTTCGAATTATATGATAATATCGTGATAATAACATACTTACGAGAATCAGTTTGAGGCCGGTATTCAGGGGATCATGATGAAGTAAAGCGCTGGCGTTGGTGTGAGATATTCAGAACTGAAGGGTGGTTTTTTGAGGTTGAACATTCAGCATTTTACATGAATAGTGTGAGATGAAGTCTTTTTCGATTCTATTCAAATGATATACCTCGAGAGAGGATATCTGTAAACAAGATCACCACGCCAAATGATATGTTTGTAGTAATCAGATAAATAGCATCTTGCAAGAGAATGTAATCCTTCTCGAATACGTGAGGGAGATTTAACCTGAACCCGGTATCAATTCATGACCAATACGGCTTGGTTCTGGTTGTGCCCGAATTCTCCTCACGCCAGATCATTTATTAGGATATTGTGATCTGCGGGAATCCTGTGATGGTCATCTTTCCTGCTTTGATTGATGCTGTGCATATTTTCTCTTGCGGAATTTCTTTGCCACTTGACATTATTGCCAAAGCGTTTAACATCTCAGTTTGTGCGTTGGGAAGGCTTAGTGGTGCTGATAAGTAAGCACATAGACTAATATTCTGATTGCTGCTTTATTTTTGTTATTTACAATCTTTGGTATTGGTTTTCAGTTGTGGTGTGTTATTCGATCACGGGTTTTGGTGGTATCACGACGACAAGCGAATTAATCAACATGGCAGTGGGCAGAAGGAGCTTACGCACGGTTGCGAAACGGAAGGCGAGCGGTGACTCGATAGTGTTGGAAAGCCTTGAAGAGCAAGATTTTGGCGAATCGTGCGAGAACCGGGCGAACGAAATCCGGCGCTGACCAATTTCATACAGTGGGCGGTCGTGCTGTTAGATGATTAGTTCACCTCCGGTTATTCGACCGATGATGGGCGGTAGCGATTCAAGCGAACTAGTGGTGGTGATCCGATGCAAATCTTGGAGCGTAATTTCCGCCGGTACCGCAGGCCGAACGCGTTGACTGCGCGCGAGTTGACCACCATCAAATACAGCGGGGTCGTGACGCTAGATTGGGTTATTCACGTCTCACTCGGACCGACTGAACGATGGCCTAACCTGATTGTTATGGGTTAATTTACTACCACCATGGGTGAATTGGTACGAAGTTTGACCAAGTTCTTTTTCTGCCGAAGATTACTGGCTGGTGCAGAGATCCATCGTTAGGTCAGTTGAGAGGAGAACACGGCGAAGCGCGGACGGTTCGCGATTATTCTGAGTGATGCCACCATCGACTAACCCGAGATGGATCTGATCCACACCTTTACAATGATTAGAAATGACGAAGAACATTGATGAGTCACCTGGGCGGGGATCATTTGATGAAGAAAACCCTGAATGGCGTGGAATATTGGAAATCTTGCGACCGACTGGCTCCGGGCGGCTCAGAGAGCACCGGTAGCCGGTGGTGGCGCGAACCACGGTGGTCTCAGCCGTCGCAGTGCGTCTTAACAGTGATAAGTAGCTAATAGCGTGGAGCGACGCATGCTATGACCCTCCGCCGGAGTTTATTGGCGATTCTACCTTTTGCGTGGAGCACGCGACTGTTGGTGTAGATGGTCGAAGACCTCAGTGACGGCTTTCGATCGTATCGAGTTTATTAGGAGATCGTCGTGATAAGGCGTGTAGGGGGTAATAGCTACGGTGGAATCAGGGGCGGATGGCGTAGCAATCGAACGAGCAATCAAAACAGCCAGGGACGGATGGAGAGCTAGTGAGCAATCTGGCATTGAGGCATTTGTCAGACCGCACTGAAAAGTGCGGTTTGGTGAAAGCTGCAACACGGTCATTAACTTCTGCGATGCGTTTGCCGATGAAATTCAAGGAAGAACATCGGCTGTGAAACAGCGGTTCAAAGCGATCGCGTGCCATTTGAGGTTTAGGCTGATGACCTGATGGCAGCTTACTTCTTGAGCGGCGGATTCTCTGAACCAAATTGATAAAGCCAAGAAAGAGATCGAACCGACACGTGCGGTCTGCCGAAGTGGAAATTGAATCTGAAATTTGCTTATATTGACGGTTCAAGCGAGATATCGCAGCCAAAAGCGAAGAAGATAAATGACAAAGATTCGGAAAGCGTCGGTGAGACCTCTAGTGGAAAACAAGGCGACGCCGCTAGTCATTACCCTGGCGTCAAACCGCCAGCGCCCGGACCAACCATTCTGAGGTCGCGCGGATGTTTCAAAAGTACGCCGCAAACGCCGTTTCGCGTTTGCGACAGTGCGGTTAGTTACGCGAAAGAACCGTACGTCTGAAGAAGATTAGCGGAACGAGACGGTGGCCGCGAAATCGGTGTATCGCCGAAGGCTTCCGCGACGCAAAACCGGCGGTTCTTTCTCGGTACGGTGAAATCTTGTTTTTGACGGCGCTGTAGTTGGTGCCGACGTTAAATCACCATGCCGCCATCGTCTTTAAGCGTTGGGTTCGGAAATACGTCGACTGGTCGCTGCTAACAGTGGATCTTTAACGCGAGAGGATAATAGAAGATGTCTTAATGAAACCGTAGTTTATCTTTCCGTGATTACGCGGATTTTAGACATGGAGGAAGATACGAAATCACAAGTTATCTTCAGGAAGACTTTTCTAGCATTTGGCGAGCGATGGTTGATCAGAGGCGTGACGATGAAGAAAGTAAAATTCAATGTTGACGTTGGGACACCAATGAAAAGTGATACGATGCTTAATAGTTTGATATACGGCGAAACATAGTGTACGATGTGATCTCTGATGCTGAGAGATAGCCTAGTGGCAATGTCAGAGCACGGTGAGCGGAAGATCGTTAAGTGGATGGATTCTTTTAAGGCGCGATAGAAGGAAATCTGCCCAAATATTGGCGAAGGAAGCTCATGTGATTACATCGATTAGACGACGCCGAGATGGAACAAAAGCCCATCACTGTATAATTTGAAGGCCGCCATAAGAGCCAAGTCTCGCTACGTCAATTGTCGCCGTGTCTGGCGAAATGGAGGAAGAGAAGTTATTGAGGTTGCGCAGTCTGACAGCACTGGATGGGTCTCTGGCGCATTTCAAAGGATCGTATTCTATGTGTATGCCCGCGTATTTATTAGAAGATAGTCTGACTGGTGGGCGCGGAAGGAAGTAGATAAACCGATGAAGGTGGTTCGAAAGAAGTTCTAAAATGGCTAGATCTTGGGGTGGTTGCCCATTTAGAATGACGCATGGGTAAGCCTGTTCCGGGGTGAGTACGAAAGAAAGGATCTTGTATCAAGGCCAAACAATATCTTGCGCCATCAAACCGGTGTGATTCGGAGAATTTGTGTTGACTATTAAAATGAACAGGCGCTCAGGAAAGATCTTTCTCATATTCTGATCAGAATCTTCGATCGTTCGGCGTGCATAGATATTGCTTTTTGGATGGATGTCGGTTACAACCAAATCGCCATGCTGAAGATGAGGAAGACAACATTCACTTGTCCTATAATTTTATTCGATTTCAGTGGATACCTCTGGACTATATATGTGCTCAGAATGCCGTTTAAACGTGCATGATGGCCTGGCTTTGCGACGCCGGTGGAAAAAGAGCGGTTAGGAATCTTCGCGGGCGTTTCCTGATATTAAAGATTCATTTGACAAGTGTCTAGAAGCAAATTTGGAGGGCTGTACTAGCAAGATGTGAAGAGACCAACTTAGTACTGAATGGGAAAAGCAGCATTTCATGGTACAAGAGGTATCATCTCTCGACACCTGATATCACAAAGAGGGATGATAAAGAGGACAGGCGAAGATCAAGCACTGAAAAGCTGCTCCACCCTCTTCAAGAAAAGGGACTAGCTTAGGCCAATGGGTTCTGGGCGTGACGGTTTATCAAGGATTCTTTCACAGACGCAAGCCATTATCTAACTGTTAGTCCAGGGATCCCATTTGAGTTCGAATTCAATGTTTGGAAGGCTTTGGCAAGGTCAAAGATAAATTGATTCAGCCCCATCGCTAGGCCCAGATTGGTCTTTTCCATTCGAATCGATGTGCGATGCGTTTAATTAAGTAACGCGCCAGCGTAAACGGAGAAGATCTTTCAGTGATCTACTACGCAAGCGTGACTTCGAACGATGCTCAACCAATTTATGCCACTACCGAGAAAAGAAGCCGCCGCCATCGCCTTTGCCGGCTACCTCAGCTATATTTGATTGGCAACAAAGTCGGGTGCATACTCGACTATTCTATCATTAAGCAATTTGATGACCAAGAAGCATGCAAAACCCCGAACATCTTGTGGGTCCTTCTGTTACAAGAATTCGACGTAGAAATAAAAGATAAAAAGGGCACTGAAAATTTAGTGGCAGACCATCTATCGCGGCTGGAAGGGGCCAGAGATGATATTCCAGTGAACGATGAATTTCCAGATGAGAAACTTTTTGCTATTGAGGATAAGAAGGCAGTTCCTTGGTTCGCAGATTATGTGAACTATTTAGTGGCTAAGGTGATTCCACCAGAATCTAACTATCGAAGAAAAAAAAAAAGGTTGCACACCTTAAGTACTACTATTGGAAGAGCCATTCTCTGCTGTGCACTGTACGATCAGATATGAGATGTGTGCCCGAAGATGAAATGCATGTATTTGAACCATTGTCACACTCTATCGTGGGTGGTGGACACTTGTACAGAGAACAACAGCCAAGGTTCCTGGCTAATCGGGCTTTTATTGGCCTTCCTCTATTTAAAGATACCATCAATTCGCTTCCACTTGTGACAAGTGTCAAACGGTGGGGAACATCTCTAGGAAAGGACGAGCCACCTATGCATCCTATCTTGAAGTGGAGTTGTTCTGGACGATGGGGATCGATTTACCTGGGACCATTCCTCGCATCAGACAACAATTCAGACATCTTGGCTGCGTGACTATGTTTCAAAGTGGGTAGAAGCGATTCCACACGCACAAATGATGCCATGTCAGGCCCAATTCGCAAAGAATATCTTCACTTTGAACTCTCAGCTTTGATCACGGATAATGGTACACATTTCGCAACAAGGTAATCGATAGTACCTTGCAAAAGTATGGAGTACGCCATCTGACATCCCTTGCATACCACCCACACAATCAAATGGACAAGGTGAGGTATCCAACCGTGAAATCAAATACATTCTCGAGAAGACGCAAATGTTCCAGAAGGATTGGTCTAAAAGATAGACGTATGCACTTCCGGCATATCGCACCGCATTTAAGACCCCTTGGCATGTCCCCGTTCAGACTTGTGTGTATGGTAGAGCTTGTCATCTTCCAGCGGAATTGAGCATCGAGCTTATCGGGCCACTCGACAACTAAATATGGACGCATATCGGGCCGGTGAAAAACGACTACTTCAACTCAGTGAGCTTGATGAGTTCAAACGGCATACGAGAACGCCCTCAGATTTATAAGTGAGAAGACTAAGCACCGGTACTTATACACATCACCCGGGGCAAGCAATTCACGACAACAAGTTCTTTTATTCAATTCCCGCCTAAAGCTCTTCCGGGAAATTGAAGGCTCGATGGTCCCACTTTACAAAGGACTTCAAAGTCTTTTCCCATGGAGGAGTGGGAAGTTTCACACCCGAGAAAGGCACATTCACGCGATCCAACGCTTGGAAGCCGCACTATGGAGGCAGGTGTCAAGCAGACAAGCAAGTCATTCCTCTAACAAACCGCGTATAAAGATAATCAACAATTATCCGAGTTTGCGTTTGCTCACATTGAGATCCGTGATTGTCGATTAACGACATTAAACATAGCGCTGGGAGGGCAACCCAAGTGTTCTTAAATTCAGAGTTTTAAGTTCTATGTTATTTCACTATTTTGGGTTCTAGTTGTGTTCATGATCAATGTTCTTTGTTGGTTGTTTTAATTGGTGTGGACCCGGAAGCGTGGTGCAGTCTTACAACAAGTGTTCAATGACCGGAATGAAGTTCACGTGGGAGTTCTAAAACGGGATGCATAATGTATCGGGGTACTCGAGAGACCTTTTCGCCACGTCGCGACGTGGAGCCCCACGCCATGACGTCATTTTAACATTCGCCACGCCGCGACGCAGGATTCTCACCGCCGCTGACGCGGACTTTCGCACGCCGCACGCCACTTATACACGCCGCGATCGCCAAATTGTAAAGCCGCCTCGTCACGCCGCGACGCTGGGATTCTCTACGCCGCCACGTGGATTTTCTACCGCCGCGACGCCATTTTTACACGCCGCGACGCCACGGTCACTTCGCCACGCGTCAGCGATCGCGGAATCTCCACGCCGCTGACGCCATTTTGACATGCCGCCATCGCCGCGACGTTGCCCTCGCGACGCCGCGACGCCGCCAAATCAAGTTTCTCGTCACGTCGCGACAAGGGCCTCGCACGTCGCGACGTGAGACCGGGGTTTTAAAACCAAGAATGTGCCATTTTTGGCCTTTCATCGCATCTTAGCCTTCTCCCGAAACCCTAGCCTCCTCTGCACGCCGGAGTTCACTGGACCGATAGGAGATCTCCTCTTTGCTCGCCGACCACTGTAAGTCACCCACATTGGCCGGTTTTGGACCATAGTGATTTCTCCACCACTGTGTGTCCGATTCTAGCTTGGGTATAGTCGTTTAGGGTTTCTTTATGTGTTTTTTGTGTAGCCTAGAGGTCTTTTAGGGGTCATTTCTGTTAACTAGATTCATTAGGTTTTTGAGTCCTCTTTAGGGTCTCTGATTGAAATCTTGTGGTAAGTGTTTAGTTAAGTTCTTTCTGGTCGCGGCATATTAGGTGCTCTGTTAATCGGGTTTAACTTAGGATGTCCGGGCAAACTAGCAAAGTTGCCTCATTGCTGAGCCTGCCACGAGGCCCCGACTCCCACATAGCCCGATGCCTCGCGCTTTGTAAACACGGAGTCGCGGATCTAAGCAGAAGTATAATTTGCAAAAACCGATCCTTTATTAAGGAGAAGGGGTTTCACCACCCCGACGATTTTTTTCGCAAAACTATCGAGGCCAAGGGTTGGCGTGCTTTGTGCCAACCCCTCGCCTACCGCTACGAGCGTAGTCGAATTACGCCAACCTCGCCTCCCACGCCCTCGCCAAAAAGGTCAGAAAGCGAGGTGTATCGGGTCGACTTCAAATAAGGTAGTCGATCAATAGCTACTACAGGCCTCGGGAGCATATCCCACCGCCCCTATGATCGCCCGCGAGCACCTCGACTACCATGAGGTCATCCGAGTGTCGACCAAAGGTCAGGCGAGCGGCGGATCAATAAATACGTGTCACGCAAGAAATTTCAAGGCCAAGCATCTTCGCTCACATTCCTAAGGTGTGGCATCACTTTATCACTTCGCCTTATAAACGACGACGAATGTGTGTGAGGTGATCGCCCGGGCCATTCCTCGCTTCAACTACGCTTATCTTACAGATATACCATTTCCGACGGCCAGGTGTTATCGAGGATGCCATCCTCCATAACCGGATGCGAAAATGAACCCTGTGGCACCCTTCGATCTTCGGCCAGGCAAGGAAGTCGGGTGCCCCTCGACGACAATGAGGCCTCGGCTTCATCCCATTACATCCATATCGGGCTAAGCGGACACACCTCGGTGTCCCGCAACCCGAGTGGGGCCACGACTGCGCCACGAGCCCTGACGCAGGATGAGCCTCCCCGACCATCGGCCGCGCATGGATTCCCCGGGCGACACCTGTGAGGACACCAGCCAAACCCTCATCTCGACCTCCACCACTTCCACCCCAGCAGCCCCTCAGCGATCGTCTCCTCCTAATTCTTCCTCCCGGAGCACAGGACCCTGCTCTCACTCACTGAGCATTTCGACGCACTGGGATGAGACCTGTGAGCATCGAGTCCTCGTTAATTGAGACATGGAGGCGCCGCGGCCGACATGCGCACGCCTCGGCCAATCGTGCCATCATTCTACGCCAGCAAAGAGTTATGCAGCCCAAACGCAGCCTCCTAAATTTTCCACTTAAATTCCAATCGCCACCGCCACCGCAAAGGATCTACAGGGAGTCCTTTACCCTATGTTTTATTTTTACCGCTGGGGACACCGATCTTTTGCCGTGGGTGGGGTATTGTTCCTAGATACTATGTTTTGTTTATCACCGTTTATTTGCGTTTGTTTTTTAGTTTTAGTAGTTTATGCGATTGTTGGGCTTGTTCGTGATTTGGTCAGGTTTTGTTTTTAAAAGATCGCATGCAAACAGAGGGTCGTGTTAAGATTTGTCTGAAAGCATTGCGGCATCACATATTTTGCTTATAAGCCGTGAGTCATTTGTTAGTTGTTTCCAGGTGTTTTAGGATATTCATGCATAATGTAGTAACTGTGATTCAAGCCAAGGCCATGTTGAAAATTCAGGATCGATTTTAGATTAATCACTATAGATCGTTCGTATGCATACATTCGCTCGATTCTGGTGAATTAGATCAATAGGTGAAAAAGGCCAGTGAACCACCCGGTAGTCAAGAAACCAATTCTCAAAAATCCCATCACACTCCACACACCAAGGACGATCGAGTATGCAGCAAGTACCGAACTACCACTAAAGTCGACCAACCTAGTGGAGATTCAACCATTTAAGTGACGGGACACCTAAACAAAAGAGGATTGCCACGAGCCCCAACTAAAAAGAGAAAATACAAAATACGAGAAAAAGACAAAAAGAAAAAAGAAATAAAATAGGCATGCATAAGAATAAGCTGGATCATCCAAATTTGACCCCGTACGCCTCGGAAAATTTATCGTGCCTAATACGCCCTCGAGCTTTAACCGGGTCGGAGTTACCGACGACCGCCTGCTATATCAGATGTAAGATTTGGGATCATTCACGCAACCTAGGGCCATCGAGTCGCTGAGTGTTCAGGTGAGTTTGAAGGAACTTAATGCCTCGGTGCCCTTAACCAATCGGTGGGAGTCACCACGGATCCCCCGCTACAGAACACTTCGCTAAAACTTCGCACTCAGTCTTCCCATTTGCTTTGGCACATAGGAAATTCTGTGATATGTAGACATGAATAATCGGGCGCGCTCCTATCCTTGTCTAATTCGATTCTTCCTAATAGGTGGTCAACTTAAGTCTGGGGGTACTCCGAACCTCGTGCATATTCCGATACACCTACCATAGGCACATGTGGTTTCGGGGAACTACTATCGAACACTATGGAGTGGATGCACTAGTCAGTTTCACATACCTCAATCGAAGTCACCGAAAGTCAAGTATCTGTATGTCATCAACATCGAGTAAAACAAAGGTATGTGAATCACCCAAATTGATCCCCTATTTTTCAAGATGGCATTACCGCTCTTAGTGTGAGTCAGATAGTGCCTGTGTGAAATCTGCTTCTGCCTTGCTCGAGGGCAAGCAAGAAATTGCCTGGGGTGTGATGAGTGCTTCAAACACTCGTATTATACTCGCCGCCTTGCATTTTCATGTTGATTTGGCATTATTTATATAATTTGTGTTGATTCCTTATTTGCTTCGTTGAATACGTGCATACGAGGCTTAAAAGAACAACTTCCGGAAGCCATTTCGGGAGAAACGAGGAGCATGCGCGAGATTACCACGCCGCGACGCCACCAAGTCACGACGCTGGGGTCAACAAATGCGTGTCAACCACTACCACGCCGCTGACGCCACCACGCAGCGACAATACTTACCGCCGCGACGCCACCACGCCAGCGACGTCACCAAAAATCAGATCTCATCATTAAACGCGAGGGGGCCTTGATTTTCGGCATCAAGAACGCGGCGCCGTAGATAATTAATCGAGAACCCGCAATACGCATTTCCAAGGATCTCCTGATTTTTGTATTGGCTTTTCATTATTGTTTTGATTATTTTGGATCACATGAGGATGTTCTTCTACATTTACATATTTTGTTTCTTTCCTTCATGATGTTCTAAACTTATTTCTAGTATTACATCAAAACCTCACAAACAATGGATTAGAATTTAACCTCATGTTAATCAATCATGTTAATTTATCAAGATCCGCCTCTATACCGCATGTTAATTATAGTATGATAATATCCGCCAATATTAACATACTTACAATCAAGATCCGAGATTCGAGAGATGAGGTATTCAGGATCCTGCGTAGAGTAGCCTTTAGCCGATTCGTAATAGAGATATTCGAACCCGAAGGTGGTTTTGGTCAACATTACATTTCGAATACCGAGTCGAGATAGAGATATACTCGATTCTATTCACGAAATAGGCGAATATACTCGAGAGAGGATATCTCGTAGGCAAGATCACTTCGCCTACGATATGTTATGTCAACCCGAATAACAACATCTTTAGGAGAATAATCCATCGAATGTGATGGGAGATTTAACCTAGGCCCTACATTATCAATTCACCAAACCAATAGCTAGCTCATGCTTAGTACTTAAATTCTCTCTAGAATCATTTATTCGTATATCAGTTTCAAAAGGTAATCTCTGTAGTCAATTCATCTTCCTCGGGATCGATACTGCATAATTAGTACACTATATTACTTTGGGCTGCACACTCGCGCACTTAGGCATTCACTTATACACCGCGCTTTCTACCGTCACGTGATCCATGAAAATTGTAAGCTTATTTAACCAAAACAAGTGCAGGTTCACATTAACACTAAAATGATCATGTTTTGTTTTGTTTTTTTTGTTTTTTTTTTTTCTGGCAATCATGTTGGAGGTTTTAACTTATGTGGTTATTACTATTTTAAAGATTCCAAACATGAGTGTTCCAAATGAACAACACTCTATCCAAAGAGAAACCAGTTTTGAACCTTTGAATAAAAGATCTGAATTTCATTAAATTCAAACCTTTGAATATTGTATGGATTAGTGTACATTGTATACACAGATTATGTGAAATCTTTTCTTGCGGATGCCTTTCGTCGATAATTATTTATTTTAATTTTTTTTTGGTTTGATAAGGCACCATATTTAATCTCTGTGCTTACATATATAGGTAGGCAGCATATACAATGCATGTAAAGCGCTAATGTAAAAATTATTCAAGATGACTTTACCTCAAAAGTCTACAAAGGACTATTTGGTGCCCTAACTTATGTTCTCTATCTTTACCTTCGAGCCATGGAGAACCGGGATTGCTTTATCTATTAAGATTTAGAACTTGTGTGGAACCAAAGTTCCTCTAAGTAAGATCAGGGTCACTACGTGAATGAACTTAGGATTATCGACCATGTGACTTGATGGCAATTGTGTGTGTGTGTGTCTATATATATATATATATTTGTGTAATTTTAAATTCAAATCTTATATTTAAATATACATTTCAATTGAATTAATTATAGCAACATGTCACCAAAGTGGCCTCTCAGGAAAGTTGATTCGATTCAAAAATGTGTATTCAGAAGGTAGTGCATATAATTTGAATATTAATTGGCCTAAAGGAAAATTAATATTTGATCGATGTACATGTACACCTGTGGTGATAAACATGCGATGAGCATTTGGTTTTACATGTAAATGATGAATATACCAAAAGGAATATTCATTATTTGACAAAGAATTATCGTGCTCGATCACTACAACAAGACATCAATTACGAAGCACGTTTTGTCTAAAGACAAGACACATCAGGTCACGCGCCCGACTCCCTCGCCTAGGCGACGGCGGGGGCAGTGAAACCACTGGGACTTTTATCACTTTTTCTGCATATCGTGGGCCCAAGTCTTATAACTTAATCAAAATATCATATACAAAGATAAAAAAATAAAACTATCACCGTAGTGGCGTTTATAATGTCAATACATACAGTCCTGAGTCCCATTTACATATACATATTCAAAAACTATACATTTACATTTACATAATTAGAGCGCAAAACCTACATGTGACGAACCCCTACTAGTATGCCGCTCAATAAGATAAGATCGTGGACGTCCTCCTTCAGACCTACACGATTAAACCCGTGTGCTGTTTAACGCCAGTGGGAAACATATGACTTATATGTACACACATGCATCAATACTCTTTACAATAACTATATAATAAGAATCAGATATACAAAGAGTGTATATCATAAATATTCATGAATTCATTTAACCAAATCTTATACTCCATACTTCAGATTTACAAGTAGACTTATACTTGTCTTCACATTCTGTAGACACATAATTGTACTTATAACAGACTTGTACTTGTTCAGATCTCCCGTAGAAGTTGCGGAGCTTATACTTATACATAGGTACCCATAGGTACTACAGATCTTATACTTGTACAAAGGTACCCGTAGGTACATTCAGAGCAAAACGATGTACATTACTTTACTTTTATTCGTTATTCAGACTCTTATCATATAACCGTTGATTATCACCGCACAAGGAATTTAGCAGGACACAACACAATAAGACCGAAGGTACAAAGACAAGATCGAGGTGCCGTGAAAGACAGCGTGAGTGCCTGGGCACTAACAGATATGCCGCCGCACTAATCGTAGAGCACTGGCGCCTGCGTCAACACTAATCGAGTACCGTTACTTAAATGTGCCAAACACTCCGCCAGAGTGACATCGCACTAATCAAAGAGTACCGGTTATTATACGCGGCTCGGGCCACGTAAATGTAGGTGCCATGTCATTCAATATCCCATTTTGGGTTAGCCCTACAATTATATGTGTTTAGAAACTTACTATTTTATCACATGGGCAAGACATCAAGTTTGCCAACGAAAAACTCGCCGAGGCGAAGCGAGGTACGGTCTAATTTCTCCTTTACCTTACAAACATGAATGGACCCTTCATTTATAGGTCCCCATTAGTCCCATGCACGAGTACTCCTGAATAAACGAATAGCAAAACAAACAAAACACAACAATTTCCATGCCATGAACAAGAATGATATACGCGGCACTCGAGACTGCTCAAACCCACTAGCCATGATGATCGGCGCGTGATCCCTACGCTACGCAACGCAGACTCACTGCCGATTTTCATGATTTCATCCCTTTTTCTAGAAACCAACCAGCACCAAAGAATACTCACATACTCCTTAAAAACATCTTCCAAGGTGTTCTAACTCAACCAAAACCAAACATGGATTAATGTGGTTTTGCAAACCCTAACTCAATTACTCAGAAGCAGTTAACTTCCTAACACTCAAACATGTATCCATACATCTTAAACCAAGAATCCATACTCAAGGGAGGATTCCATAATCATTTTATCAAAACTTAGGCTACTCAACCCCACTCTCACAATCTGATAATAGTAAGATCTAATTTAACTAAACCCTAGAAATGGAATCCAAAAATCCATACAAAAAATACAAAATTACTCACACAAACCCTAGTTTCCATAACATATCTGCTAAACAAATAGTCTCCATACTCTCTCTTCTCCCTTTCTTCTCTTTCTCTCTTCTTCCTACTTCTTCTCTTCTCCTCTCTTCTTCTTCACGCTTTTGTTCTTCCAAAAAACAGAGACCACTATATAACTTTAATCCTCGACTTTTTAATTTTCCTTATTGTGTTCTCTCGTCCTCCATCTCTCCACTATTTGCAAATCAATCTCCATTATTTACACTTTGGCATATAACTCACACCTATGATCTTTACATTCTATTTGATAAATCACTTTAATTCTCTATCTTAAAACAAATTCCTGCCTTTCGTTTAATTTTAAATTACTTAAAATTAAATTGAGGCCTACAAATACCCTAAACACGTTGAAAACGACTAGGTATATTTCGGTGTTACAAATGGAGTGCCCGAGCATCTTGAATGTATTTTTACTTCATTTGAATTTATTATTTTGATTTGGTTTTGGAACTTATGAACATGCTTATTGCTTTATTCTCTACAAGCTTTTGTTAATGTCAACTCATTTTCAAGTTAATGGAATTCTCATGCTCAATGGGAGAAATTTCAAGATTTAGAAAGAGAACGAGAAATTGCTTCTTGGCTATGATGGAATTGGGGACCCAGTTGATTAAGAATGGAACGCCTCTATTTACCTAGAAAACCTCAATGAGGCTAATATTTATATGGGAACAATCCAGACCGTCAGTCTAATGCTTATGAATGCCAACCCAGAATGTTTCGGATCTATCAATGAGTGCTAATGCTAGCAAATTTTCTCGATACAGAAAGTTCCTGCCAAAAATGAAAAGGCGAAACAAAGGGCCTTTAGAAAACTCACTGCATAAAATACACAAACAAGGAGAACATAAGGAAAGTACATCATGGAAATGTTCAACATTGCCGAAAACCCAAAAGCACTTAAGTTACACTTGCCTAATGACTCGCTTGTGCATTCATTCTTATATCTCTTCCTTCACAATTCAATCCAATCATTGTGGATATACATCAAAAGGATAAATGGATCAATGAGCTATTTCATCAGCAAGAAGAGGAAATGATAAAGAAAGATAAGACAAAAGTGCTCATTTAGCATTAACTTCTCGTAAGAAGAAAAGAATAGAGCAAAGATTCTAACAAAGATACTCATAAGGTATAACCATAGAAGAGCGGGAAAGACGCAAGAGCAATGAATCTACTTGCTATTTCAGATAGTGCCTCTGCCTACCAAGAAAGAGTGTCCCAAATTTGTTGCTTGGCGATTAAGAAATGCAAATTTTTTCACTCATTGTTTCCTAAGGGCTTTAACTTATAAAAACAAATATACTGTGGGTAGATTCTTGCATACTAATTATGTAAGTATTTCTTGACAAAGATCAGTTCGAGCGACCACAAATGATTCTCGGAAGATCTATCTATGTGGGCTTATGGCAAAATGACGAAGTAGAGGCAATGTGACATTTAGGGGTTGTTATTAAAACCGCATATTCCTTGGATTTGTATGAAACTTTATGTCAAATTAGCTTTTGCATGAAATTTGATTTTCAATTAGATGAACAAATCATCATTATCATCTTCATCAAACTAAATTTAGTCTTTCTTAAATTCAAATGTACTGGTACTGGCCCTTATTCGTGTGCGACAACCTTTTATTTGCTGATATCATTACCATTTAATGAAACCTTGTATACAAGTATACGTGGTACAAAACGTAAATTAACTGATAAGGCCATATCTCTAAACAGAGAATTCAAAGGCTTGTGTAAGATGAAATTCTTGATTCACTCAATATGACAGACTTTCAAGTTTGCATTGAGTGCATTAAAGGGAAACAATAGAGAAAAGGAAGTTAGGTGCCAATAAATGTACAAATGTCTTAGAACTAATTCATACTGATATATGCGAACCATTACCCATAGCTTCTTGGAATGGTCAACGATATTTCATTACATTCATAGATGACTATTCAAGGTATGGATACCTATATTTGATTCATGAGAAGCCCCGCTTTGGACGGTTCAAGTCTTCTTTTAGTCGGTTGAACTCCAACTCGCAAGAAGAGCCAGTGTCGGTTAACCACCTACGGATGGAAGAAAGTACTATGGCGTATATGATGGCTCAGGAAAACAACGTCTAGGACCTTTCTCTATCTTCCTAAAGGAATGTGGGATTGTCCCGCAATACACAATGTCGGGTAAGCCTAGCATGAATGGTGTTGCATAGAGACAAAATCGAACACTTCAGGACATGGTGAGAAGTATGATTAGTCATTCTTCTTTACTTGAATCACTTTGAGGAGAAGCACTTAAGACTGTAGTGTACATTCTTAATAGGGTACCAAGTAAAGCAATAGCTAAAACCCTTATGAGCTGTGATCAGCAGTTTCAGCAAGGCATTAGCACTTACACGTTTGGGGCTCGTCTAACTCCGTGCACGACCTTATAGGCCAAATGAAAAGAAATTGGACGAAAAGAACAAAGTACCGCTACTCATGGTTATGTCAGAACGCTCTCTGGGCTTTATTTTATAATCCCATTATTAGATCATTTTTTAGACGAACGCAAGATTCTTGAGGATGTTGAATTTTAGGGAAGATAACATAAGGAGTGTTGTTTTCGAAGAAGAACAAGGAGAATAACTGTAGATCTAGTTCTCATACTGATGTCGTTGGTCTCTAATATTGCTCTTGGATAATGCTCGCTTATTTTACCTAACATTGTTCAAGATGTTATGGTATAAGACAACAATGAAGTTCTTCCAACACAAGATAACATTGATCAAGTTATTTTACTCGATATTGTTCAAGATGATGTTTCCACACAAGACAACAAAAAGTACTAAGAAAAGGAAAAATATGAAGGAAAAAACTCAAATATAAGTGAAAAATCAGTTGGAGATTTAAATATTTTTTATATTATCTAATCTTCATGAGTTCAAATAATACAATGAGTTTGAAGTTGTAATAAAATAATTTATTAACTTTAACACTATTTTTATTTTCCTTTCACTTTTTATTTTCTTCTAGTTTTCTCTTGCATTTTCCCTCAAATTTCTAGGAAACCAAATATAAATCCAAAAGAGTTTCCTTTGATTCAAAAAAAAAAAGAGGTTTCCTAATTTTTTTCAAACACCTAACATTTTAATTAAAAACACTTTTTACAAAGACTATCAAATATATTTCTAAATATTTTTTATAAAAATACTTTAGGAAAAACATAGAATCACTATCAAATAATTCTAAGTAATAAGCCTTTAAGTTTTACTTTAATATACACATCTTACTAGGTGTGTGTCCAAAGTCATAATCGACATTAGAAAGTTAAGGATTATGGGTTAATAAGAATGGATATCCACTTGGTAATAATGCCTTCCGCATGGTTCCCAAACAAACCATGGCGACCTCAGATCCAAATTGGACAATATCATATCAATGTAGAGGAAGATAGGTCCATCAAGTTCATTACAAATTATATTAGAGCCAGTTTTGGGTGTGATAATGTTGGTGGATGCCGAATAAAATGATGTGATAAAACCCCTAGAAGGAGGTGTTTAACGTAAGGCATGTGTTTGCTGTGAAAGATTGGATGTGCACCCAAAGTCCCACATCGATTAGAAATTAGTATGAACAATATCCAATTAGTATAAAATCTTTTGGGTGGAGCTTAAAAATAAAACTACAGGGCCTCAAACCTAAAGTGGACAATATCGTATTAATGTGGAGGGGATGTGTCATAAGGTTGTTAGTGGTGGATGGTTTTTTTCAAAAAGATCCTTGTCCCACATAAGAACAGAATAAGAACTTTTTTTGGGTTTATATACTAAAACACCTTTATGGGCTTGTATAGGGTTTGAGAAGAGGGGGGGCCTCACACGCATAATAAATGGCTCGAAAGCCTGATTTCAATGAAATCAACATTCTCCTCCTCAGGAACATCATAAACACAAATTTTCGTTTTCCTTCGAATTATTTTTGTTTTGCCTATATGAAAACCATGGTCTTTGGCTATTTAAAACTCAAACAATTAAATCTTAAACTTTTCAATAAATTCCTTAACAGTTTCCCTCCAACAACTATATTTTGATTTAAGTCTTCAATTCTAGCTTTAATTCCTAGAAGTCATATTTTGAATTTCAAACCAATGATCATGGTTTGTTTTTCTATAAATTCCACTTCACGATTGTAAAGACACCCAAAAATATCTGTACTTCTTTCTCTCAAGGTTTTGATCCATATACATTCTTAGATAGTCAAGCAATCCCAGAAATAAAATTCAAGGACAAGAGTTCAAGCACGCCTTAGCTTTACTTATGTTTTCCTCTATGGGCCATAACTCCATATTCCAACGTCCTAGCAGTTGTCAACACTTCGTCGCTCCAGCCAACGTTTACAATAATCTTAGAAATTTTACGCCATGGAAAAATATTCCTCTATCGATGGTACATTCCCTGCTGCCAACGGTGCCCCTACCAGGATCCCTACTGTTGTTGTTGCCCCTATTACGATCCTTCCAATCATCACCGTCAATGCCCCTGCTACCTCCACTACTTCAGCGATCTTGTTGCTCCTTGTCTACACCAAACCCTTCCCTAACATCTCTAGGATTGAGGTTTTTTCTGGTCAAAAATTCAAAAGATGTCAGAAGCTTATATATTCCACCATAAATATGCATGGAGTGGCATGGTTGTTTCCCGCTGGAAACACCCATGTCAACACTGAGGCTTAGGCACACGTAAACCATGTTTGTCGTCATATAATTTTAACTACATTGTCTAACGAACTATTTGATGTCTACTGTACCTACAAGGAAGAAAAGGTAACATGAGAGTCATTAATGCTCACTAAGCACACTACTGAAGATGTGGGCAAGCAAATGTTTGTGGTAGGAAACTACTAAAAGTGGGAGATGGTAGATAACAAGAACATCAAGCTCCAAATCAATGATACCACAAATTGCTATAGGAATTAAGGGCTGAAAAAATAGAACTGCCAGCACAGTTTGTAGTTGGACTATTGATTGAGAAACTACCTAACTCATGGAGTGACTATAAGCAACAATTAAAACATAAGCAGAAGCAATTGCCCCTGGCTGATATGATCACTCACATCATCATTGAAGATACAAATCACAAAGAGCAAAAGGCAACCAAAGCAAAACAAATTACCACCAAGGCAAACTTGGTCCAAACCAACCCTAAAATGTACAATCAAAAAGCTCAAAACTCTAATAACAAACCCAAAATTTATAACCCCTATACTTTCAAGAAGAAAGACACTTGTTATGTTAGTGGCAAACCAAAGGCATCATGCACTCCAAATGTATGCAGAGGAAAACTTAAATCGTGGAAATCCTCCAAAGCCAACTTATCGGCGAGAAGACAAAATAATACCGTTGTTTCAATAATCTAATATGGTGACCAATTCCAAGAATTTGGTGGTAGACTTTGTTGCAACAAGACATATTTTTTCAAACAGAGATGTCTTTACCTCCTATACTTTAGTAGGGGATGACGAAAAGGTTGCCTTACCTTGTGACTCGAATATTAACAAGCTTTAAAGGTGCCATGCAAAGTCCATTAGTTTACGAGAAAGACTCGCCTCAATGAGGTGTTGCATGTTCCTAATATTAGAGAAAACTTAGTTTCAAGGCTTCTTAATAGGAAAGTAGGTTAAAGTGTCATTTGAATCTAATAGGATTGTAATGACAAAAAATAATGTCTTTGTGGGAAAATGGTTTTGTAATCAAAGACTCTTTGTGCTTAGTATTGTTGAAATTATGAATGGAAATGCCTTTTCTTCTGCTTACTTGGTTGATTCCTATGATATTTGGCATTCTAGATTAGGACATGTTAGTAGTGGATACATTAAGAAGATGCAATCTCTAGGCTTTATAAATAATATCGATTATGCATACTTAAGTAAATGTCAAATATGTGCTACTTCTAAGCTAACTAAAAAGAAATGTGAGTCGGTGTCTAGAGAAACAAAATTATTAGAATTGATTCATTCTGATCTAGGAGGTCTAAAACAAACTATGACTAGAGGAGATAAGAAATTTTATGTGACCTTCATTGATGATTATTCTAGGTTTACTAAAGTTTACTTGCTTAAAAATAAAGATGAGGCGTTTGATATGTTCTTAATCTATAAAGTTGTGGTAAAGAATCAACTTGATAGGAAAATCAAAAGAATTAGATATGATAGAGTTGGCGAACATATCCCACTAAATGATTATTATGAAAATGAAGGAATAATTCATGAACTCACTCCTCTTAATCCATCCGAGTCAAATGGAGTTGCTAAAATAAAGAATAGGACTCTTAAAGATATGATACATTCTTTGTGGTCAATGCTTCTGCTCTTGATAATTTGTGGGGCGAAGCTATATTATCTACATGTCATCTACAGAATATAATTTCATATAAGAAAACTGGTAAGACACCTTATGAGTTGTGGAAAGGTCATGCACCTAACTTGAAATAATTAAAAGTGTAGGGGTTGCTTGCAAGGTTATGTTACCTAATCCTAGAAAGAGGAAAATATGATTAGACTTTTGATCGCATGTTTATTGGATATGCTAGTAATAGTGTTGCTTATAGATTTCTTGTTTTGAAAAGTGATATTCTAGAATGCAATACAATTATTGAGACAAAAAATGTTGAGTTTTTTTACCATATTTTTCCACTTTCTGAGTAAATTTCTCGTGTACCCATGGTAGTGAATGATATAGAAAACTCATATAATGAGCATGTGCCCACTACTATGGATGATATGGAAAGCTCTCATTATGAGTTGAGAAGAAGTAAGAGACAAAGAAAAGAGTTTTCATTTGGAAAGGAATTTTATACTTATTTGATTGAAAATGAACCGTCTTCTTACTTTGAAGCTATTTCTTCCTCTGATGCATTGCTTTGGAAATAAGCTATTAAAACTGAGCTTGATTCTATTTTAAAAAAGCAAACTTGGGAGTTAGTCGATTTACCTTTAGGAGCAAAACCTTTTGGTTCCAAGTTGATCTTTAGAAGAAAATATTTGCTAGATGATTCTATTGAAAAGTATAAAGTTAGGTTAGTAGCCAAAGGTTTTTCGCAAAACAAAATATCACTCATTTTGATACATTTGCTCATGTTACTAGGACTCTTCAATTGTATTCGATTGCTTTAATCATTCAAACTTTATCCATCAAATGGATGTTAAAACAACATTTTTAAATGGAGATTTAGAGGAAGAAATTTACATGCAGCAACTAAAAGGTGTAGGTTATAACATCAAGAAAATAGAGTTTGTAAATTGTGCAAGTCTTTATATGGTTTAAAACAAGCACCTAAGCAGTAACATGCGAAATTTGATAATGCTTTGTTAAATAACATGCTTTATTTGTTGAATTGGATAAATGTGTGTATACAAAGTGTACTGATAAAAAATGTGTAATCATTGCATTGTATGTAGATGATATGTTGATTTTTGACACTAGCCTAAATATGGTACATAGTACCAAGAGATTTCTAGCTTCACAATTTGACATGAAAGATATGAGTGAAGCTAAGGTAATTATGGGTGTCAAAATTATAAGATGGGTGATAGTATAGTGCTATCACAAGAACATTATGTTGAGAAAATACTCAAGAGGTTTGGACATTTCGTTGCCAAACCTATGAGTATCCCTTATGATGGTAACACTCATTTAATGAAAAATCGAGGTGATCCTATGGATCAATTTGAGTATGCACAGATTATTGGGAGTCTGATGTATTTGATGAACTTTTCTAGACCTGACGTAGCGTATGCAGTGTGTAGATTAAGCAGATATACACATAATCCTAATATCAAACTGAAATGCATTAGCTAGACTAATGAAATACTTTAGGGGTACCATGAACTATGGTGTCCTATATAGTGGATTTCCCGTTGTGTTAGAAGGATACAATGATGCTAACTAGATCCAATATTCATATGAGATAAAATCCACAAGTGATTATATTTTTACTTTAGGAGGTGGTGTTGTTGCATGGAAATTATCTAAACAAACCCTTATCACTACTTCTACCATACAATCAGAGTTTATAGCTTTTAAATCCGTTTGTAAAGAAGCTGAGTAGTTAAGGAACTTCCTATCAGGAATTCCTTTAGGAATGTAGCCGACAACTTCGATGTCTATGCATTGTGATTACTAAGAGCAGTAATATCGATTGCAAAGAATAAAATATTCAATGGGAAAAATAGACACATTCGTTTAAGACATGAGGTTGTGAAACAGTTGTTGAAAGATGAAATTGTTTCCATTGACTATATAAAGTCAGAAGTAAGTTTGGATGATCCTTTGACCAAACCCTTGGGAAGAAAATTGATTTTGGAAACATCAAGTAGAATGAAACTTAAGCCAATTAGAGATTAGAAGTTATGAGAACCCAACCTTTGTGATTGGAGATCCCATGAAGAAGGTTCATATGAGTAGTAACAAGTCACTTGCTAATCCTACTAGCACCAATAAAATTGTCCCTTCCCATGGTGTGGTTATGGTGCTAGAATGCATATTTTGAGAAGATAAGTTATACTCTTAATGATTTCATATCTCTTATAGGTGGTACATATAAATGCAATATACTTAATGAAATCACCAGAAGCTGAGTGGAGTCGTCTCATGAAATTTTTGCAATGTTTAAAACTTGATCATGGCTAAACCGGAAAAATTACTAGTTCATGGTTCAATGATCAGACCGGTGGTTGAACTGCGATTGGATCAGTGACGTCATAAATATATAATTTATAATTATAAAAATAAAAAATACATTCAAAAATTAAAAATAAACATATAATAAAAATTATATTTCATATAAATATATTGATATCTTTAATTTTATTATATAAAATATTTATGATATACAAATATCAAAATATATTAAAAATTGAATTATTATATGTATACAATTTATTTGGAGCAACATATCTAATTTTATTATTATTATTTTTATTATTATTATTTGATTTTAATGATAATGGAGTTATGGAGGTATATTTTTAGTTTATTTAAGTGATACATCTAATTTATTTATTTATTATTATCCATGTTTATTTAAATATCTATCAAAATATCCCTTCATTCTCTATAAAAAGTAAAATAATTTTTTCAGTATAACTATACAAATTTGAATAAAATTAATATATTTTTTAAAACTAGAAAATTTTGTCCATTCGTTTTTTTTGTTTTTTGCTTTTAGTTAAAATAAAGATAAATATTTATAAGTCTATGTTCATCATTTATTCGTTCATGTTTGTTCTTTTATATATCAATTAGTTTATAAAAATAAAGTTCCAAAAAATTACTTCAATAAAAAGTATATAAAAAAATCACTTTGCAATGTAGATATATTTTTTAATGACAATAGAGTTATGGAGGTATATTTTTAGTTTATTTAAGTGATACATCTAATTTATTTATTTATTATTACCCATGTTTATTTGAATATATATCAAAATATCCCTTCTTTCTCTATAAAAAGGAAAATAGTTTTTCCGGTATAACTATACTAATTTGAATAAAATTAATATATTTTTTAAAAATAGAAAATTTTGTTCATTCGTTTTTCCATTTTAGCTTTTAGTTAAAATAAAGATAAATATTTATAAGTCTATGTTCATCATTTATTTGTTCATGTTTGTTCTTTTATATACCAATTAGTTTATAAAAATAAAGTTCTACAAAATTACTTCAATAAAAAGTATATAAAAAAATCACTTTGCAATGTTCCATTTTCGGTAAATCAAGTTGTTTAATATAATATTATACTTTACAGTTTACATTTCATAAGAGGGAAATGGTTTACTTCATAAAAAAAAAAAAAGAGGGGAAACTGTGCGGTCAAAGGCCTCATCCTTGATTTTGAATGTTCCAAATCAATTGAGTCCCACACTTTAAAATAAGGATTCTACCAAATGTGTGCAAAGCTTTGGTGGTCTTGTGGTTGACATCGCTTGTTAGAGTAATTGGGCCTACTAACCATCTTTCTAAAGTGACTTTTATACCTAAGATTACTAGTTGGCCTTGAACTGTTCGGTTCTGTCGATTCAGTGGTTCAATTGATTCACGATCGGTTTGATGCTAATACGGTTCTCATCAATGAATCGAATCAGAAAAGCAATCGATTCAGAACCAGTTTGATACTAATGCGGTTCTCATCAATGAATCGAATCAGAAAAGCAATCGATTCACGGCCAACCAGATTTCTAAAACATTGGTTTTTGATAAAATTTTCAAAGCACTTATGAAATGATCATGCTCGCGAATGACATAAATCACGTACAACAGTGTTGAACAAAAAGATTTGTGATATACAATACTAATGATAAGGTTCCTAATTTACAATTAAGAGTTCTCTAATTCATTGTGCGCTGATTTTGAAAGACACAGAAAATTATCCTCTCCATATCTCTCTATGCTGTTTCCGATCCGAGAGACACTTTTGAAGAGCTATTGGATCATTAAAAATAAAACTTTTAAGAACAGTGTTCTGAAACAAGCCTCAACTTTACTTACGTTTTCCTTGGCCATAACTCTAGATTCCAACATCGATCCCAGCAGCTACCATAGCTACGTCGCGCCAGCCAGCATTTACAACATAGGTTACCTACGTACCGTCCTCCACATCTAACTAGGACTGTAATTAAGGACGTAGAAGATGGAAATGTATAAAAAAAAAATCAACGAAAGGTTAGTTTGAAGTCAAATTCAGACCACTAAAGGATCTTTGCAGCACCATTTATTGATAACCCCCAGAAAATCACTTTCCTGCCAGCCAAAAGCACATGTTTTAACTTTTTTAGGTGAGGTGGATGCACAACACTACATATAAGTTGCCCATGAAGAACTTTTCTTTAATCAATATCTAGGGAATAAGATTCGGTAGAGCACTTATAGCCGACATCATGGGGCCCTAACGATCATTACATAGAACTGAAGTAGTTCAGTAGAACAGAAACAGAATCAGCAAGGGCCGGGTGACATCAACAGGAGGTAATTTGAAGTGACATTTAAAAAAGATGAACATACAATTACAGGGGGGAGCCCAAGAATCTTACAGCTTAAAAAAAAAAAAAAGCAGGCTGAGTATATATTTATATATATGTAATGGAGTGGAAGAGCAGACATTGATGAACACTCACTTGCTTTGCTTTTGAATCCACTTTTTAAAGCTACCTGGCTATGCACGAGGTCAATGTAAGTGAATCTGCCCACCCTGACCTTCTTGTTTCTTTATTTTAAATATGTTTATTTATAATATTTTAACTTTAATAAAAACTATCTTCTATTTGCTGTTTGAAGCCTTTTCTTTGCTCCCCTTCTTTCCCTTGCTGGATTATCCCATACGGCAGCTAGAAAGAAACTAATTAAGGTTGTCTTTGATTTCCGAGAAAGTACACATTAAAGAAAGAAAGAAAAGGTTAAAAAGAAATTAGAGTCTATTAATTTGGTTCCTATTTTTTTGAAAACAAAGATGAAACGATTTCCTATTTTGTTCTCTTATTTAGCGTTTTCTATGTTCTATGTCTTTTTCAAAAAAAAAAAAAAAAAATTGGAACCTAATGTATGTTATTTGTGTTTTCCTTGTCCTCCTTATTCTCTTATGTTTGATTCTTATTTAAGAAAACCAAGTATAAATTAAAACAAGATAGCTTCTATATTTTTAAATTATTTGATTTTTTATAAAATAAATAAAATACATTTATTATTGACTTTTCAAACAAGTTTTAAATATTTTCTATAACAAAAATCTGTTTAAAAACATGAATATTTTCAGTCAATTATTTTTTTCTCTGTGTTTTTAAATGGTGCTAAAACTTAACTTTTATTTATAATATTTTATTTTTAATCAATTTCTATTTTTGTATTGTTTTTTTTTTAAATTAATTCTTCAAAAAAAATGATAATAATCAAGAACAATTAAAATATGTTATTGAAAAAACACATGTTTTCAAAACCAAAAGTGCTTCTATATATTTTTTATTCTAAAAAACATTTTATAGAATATATAATAAACATAGTCTAATCTTCCTAATTAGCTTTGATATTGCATGCAATATACTCATTGGAAGCTAGCATGGGAGGAGATATGGACGACATAGTCCCTAAAATGAAACCTCTGAGGATTTGTTAACTAATTTTTAATCAAATGAGTTGGGTATTAACTCAATATAGATCCATTATCTTCTTAGTTGATATCATATATATGACTTAACTGTTACTGTAGTTTCTTTAACTCACACTAAGATTCTCTTTCCTCTTTGGATCACAATCCAATCAAAACTTCTCCAGTTATCCTAATCTCCAAGAAAAATTTCTTGATTCTTCAATTTTGATAAAATTGGAATAGTTATCTTCATTAGTATACTCTAGCTACATTTAGATGAAATATAATCGGCTTCAAATATTTTTTATTAATTCCTATAAAAGAAACAATTTGAGTAGAAGGTCCATTGGAATCATGCATATGAAGTCTTTTAATTGAATGAAGGGGCACATATGAAAAGGTGGATTTCACTGCTTTTAATTTGATACTGCATGCACCGTATACTTTACAGTGGTGGTGGAGTACTCTATTATTATCTTATTAAGTACTTTCTTTTTGTAGAATAGGAGCATATGGTGGAAGCTCACATATAATGATTCTCTGGCTTAAAGCAACTCTCCTCAAAAGTAAAGTACTACTGATCACAGATATTCCTTGAATCTTGACCTAATTATTTTTGTTGCATATTTGTATGTTGAACCCCCCAATAGCCCCCTACGGTGGTCCTACCCTGATTTTAATTTCTGTTCAAGAATTCCAAAAATCATTGTCAAAAACATTCCTTGGACCACTCCATGAAAGAAAGAGAGAGAGAGAGTGAGAGAAAGATCCATTTGATCAAGAAAAGCATGTCTCATACAATAAAATAATGAACTCTCTAAACACAGAAGACAAAGGTACGTAGTAGATAATAATTAACTCAAGAACACCAGAAACTACATAGCTATATTTCTTGTAGGAAACCTAACAAAATATGCTGATCACGATGAGGGCTATAGGTTTTTTATGTGATGCAAACATTTCCTCATTGGGTTTCAGCCATGTTTCACCTCAAGAACCTAGCACCCAAAACAAAGAAATTAATAGCAAAACTAGGATTGACAGAATAGATATTCTATGATTTGGTCTCTCTTGCTTGGCTGCAGAACCTGCAAGAAAAAACCAAAACCACCTATAAATAACCATATCATGACAAGATTATTGCAAATGTAACCAAGATGAATATGAAATGAAATTTTTGGTTAAAAGACATCAAATAACTTAAATTTGTGAATCTAATCCATTCCTTTTTTTTTTTTTTTTTGAAAATAACCCATTTTGGGCAAAAATATCCTCCATTTCATATATTTACATTATCTCTTAAAAGAATTAGATATTTTTGCAAGAAAATAAGAAGAGTATTTTTGTCAAAATTAGGCTAAAATTTTATAGAGGGTCAAATTTCCAAAATTGAGTTTTCAAAAAGGTCTTTTAATAAAATCAACCATATGAAATTGTGCTAATATTCATACCCAAAAATGGAAGATATATGTCTAGTATGAAGTTTTGTTACTCAAATCCCTCGGCGCATTGCATCTGAAACATTCCATCCGGCTAGCGAAGTTGTGCTCATTGCATCCAGACCTAAAAAAATTAAATTATACTTAACAACATAAGTTGGCTTAATTATAACTTAAAGTTTTTCAGAGAATCTATCTTTTTGTTTCTCCATGGAAAAAGCGGTCAAAGAAACATGAATGAATCAAAAGCATAAAAGAACTGAAGATGCTGTCTAAAGAAAGCATTTCATTCCTTTTTTTTTTTTTTTGAGGCAAAACAAAATAACTACAATTGTGTTTTAAGTTTTAACAAAGCACTTTTCATCAGTTACTTCACCTGCTGCATATCCAATCACCGGATTTCCACCCGGACCGGCCGCTGCCACCACCGCCACCGCCACCACCGAACCCAAAACCTCTGGAGCGGGTCATGTCGTACGTAGCCGCCGCCGCCACAGCCGCTGGCAGAGTCATCCTTGAATGCACCACACTTGAAGCAGTTAGAGCGGCTAGCAAAGTTGTGAGCTCCACAGTTGCCTGCATTGCAGTACCAGTCCCCTGGCCGGACATCCGAGCCGGTGAACCCGAAGGAGGATCCGCCCCTCCCGCCGAAGCTGCCGAAGTCACCTCCGCCGGATTTCGGGTCCCCGCAGCGTTGGCATGAATCTCTCCTTTGGAAGTTCAGGTGCTGGCATGACCTGCAGTTCCAATCTCCTGGCCTGCTCATGGTTTCTGCATTAATAAAACATTAGGGTTTTAGTAACAATAATAAATTTTATGCATGGACTACAATTATAATTGTATCTAAATGTGCCACATCATATTTCATTGGCAGCCCCATAATTTACAAGGCAACAAGAAAGACTAAAAAGACCCTCTAGAGTGATATGATAAACCCTAAATTTTTAGGGAATGGCCTTCTCAAAATTGGTTCTTTTTCCTTACTCGGGCGAAAAGGATTCACCGGAAAAAGGAGCCGAAAGCCATAGGAGTGATTAGAAGAGGACAACAAAGGATTTGAAAGAAACTTACCTAAGGAATATCAGATGATGACAATGCAGAGATGGAAGAGGACAAGATGAGGAATATTGTGAGAGGTGGGGGGTGTTTATATACAAAGCTAGACCACAGAAAAAGGGAATAAATGGAGGGCCGTGTGTGTACTTTTTCGTGTTCTTAACCTGGAAACCTTGATAAATGGAATCAGAGAAAATCTAAAGGAAGAAAAAGAGACAAAAGAAAATTGGAGCTTTGATTCCAAGATATGAAATTTGAAATTTTTTGAATAAATGCTTTTGATGCAGAGCTGCTTCCTTTGAGGGTTTGTAGACGTGAGAAGGGGCACAACACACTTGTCCATTATTTTCTCTCATTATGTGCTTGCCTATTTGCTTTTTTCTTGTTTCTTCTTTTTGTTTGTCTGCATATTTTTCTTTCTTTTTTTTTTTTTTGGGGTATTGGAGTTCCCATTTCATTTCTTTTTCTGCAGCTTTGATTTTCAAAATTTGTGCTATTAATATCATGCCCTTCAAAATTTACCAGCTCAGCAAACATACGGTTCAATTTTCAAGTTATAAGAAGCAAAGGTGGTATTTATTTCTGCCTTTAGATTTGGTGCATGCATCTTCAACTAATTTTGATTTTCAAATTTCTAATTTTCCCAAAGGTGATTTAGTATGTGCACTTTTCAAAGACATGATTTGGATTTATTCAAATGGTTATTAAGAAATAATTAATATTTCACGCATTTTTTATGATATCACCATCATAAATTCTTAAGTAATATTATAGTTGATCAATGAGTATATAAACTGTATATTATTTTGAAAGACTCCTTATCTTATAATTATTTTTGTATAGATAAACATTAATTTTCAATGAAATATGCTTGAAAAATGAAACCCAACCTAAACAAACTTGATTCAATGGTAATTTTGATTTGAAGTTCAACAATTTCCACTCAGAAATTGTGGATTAGAACACAAATCTGTAAAGCTTCTTCTCTCTCTTCTTCTTCTTTTTTTTAATTTTCTTTTTTCAAAGCTACAAATGTTTCCAATCACAAAAATGGGATAATTGGTTGATTCAAAGTATGTGATACTTCTTATGAGAATATTCATCTTAAATTCTAGATAGAGGGTCAAAACCAGGTTGGGTTGAGTGGAGCCAAAGCAGCAAAGTTCAGCCTGGTTATGGCTGGCTAGGTTAACTCTTTTCAGGACCCTAAGATAAAGAAAAACAGAGATCTTGTAGCCTATTGTCTCAACAGCCCTCATCTAAAATCTATTCAACCAAGTGAGCCATGACCCCAGAAAAAAAGACCCTTTGACCAAAAAACATATAGGGCCCCCCATTGGCCAAGTTGGACAGTTCCCTGGAGCACAATGTAGTACTGGTTGCCTCCATGTTAACCATTGATTGGACAAGGAGGATATACCAAATTAAATCACTATCTCTCACATTGGAAAGGATATTCAAAACATAAAAGAAAACCCTAACCAGGTCCACTTCTTATAGCTTCAATTGTTTCCATGAACAATCATGTCTCTTTCAATTTTTACTTTGAGAAAGAATCAATGTTTTGACTGTCATTTGGGAAAAATAGCTGGTGCTTTTCAATTTTGAATATTCCCTTTTTGGTACTTAAGAAGCTGCCAATTAATGGGATAAGTCAAATGGAATTGGAGAAACCCCCCTAATCTTCACAGAACAGATCATGAACTTTGAAATGCTTATATGGTTGCTTGATATATTTCGTTATTCTATTTTTATTTTCAGTGATAACCATTTGCAAAAGTTGTTTGTAATTTAAAGAAAAGAAGGTGTTGATATCAATGCATAAAATTCTTTTATGGCAACACTGAAAAGAAAACAAGAAAAGAGGAAAGAAAATGGAACAAAGCATATGGTGTGTGGTTCAGGCTCCAATATGAGATTGATGTTGGGTATTTTTCAAGAGGCTCTTAAGGGACACTAATTTTGTTATACCATCAATTGGCTTAATAATATCACATCAAACTAATGATTAGAAGTTATCAAATAGTCATGAGCCAATACTTGGGATAAAAACTTTAAAACTTTCTTCTTTTTTTCTATAATTATGGATGTTCATGTAAGCTTGTAGTGACGGACCTAGGATTCAAGATCAATGGGGCAAGCTTAAGTAATATCGGAGATCTTAACTCAGTGGTTTAATCCTTACAAATTTCAATGGGGACAAAAGGTAGTTCAAAACACCTTAATTACATAGGAGATTCTTTTTCAAAAGAAAATTCAGTGCCCCCATTGGGCATATGCTAGGTCCACCTCTATTCGTGAATACCTCGATTAATCTCATTGGACCTTGAAATTAACGGTGAAATAAATTCTCCAATGACCTTAGAGACTCAAATTGGTGTTATGATAAAACCCTAAAATTGATTCACAAATTCTCAAAGTTTCTCTTAATTTTTTTAGTGAAGATATAGCCCATTGTCATGATAAATAAAGTACAATTTAAAATAAGGGAAAATTTTTAAAAATGGTTCAGTTATAAAAAGCTTATTATAATATGAGAACGAGTTTTACACCGTTTTTAATGATTTTATCTTTTGAGATCTATGTAGATTAAAATTTTATCTAAAAAAATACAGATTTTAAAAGATAAAATCACTATCTAACGGTGTAAAACTAGCTTATACGTAACGAAGTTTTTTTTTGTGAAATGAACCCTGAGTAAAAAATGGGTGTGGCAGCTTTTGAAGAATGTGGCTCAAATTCCAAGTGGGTGTTAAGAGCCATTACTGAACTGGACGTTTGAGCTGCATGCATGGCTAATAATTGGGTTAGAGTGGTAGATTTTTAGCATTCAATTAAAATCCCTTTTTCTTTTTTGCTCATGAAGAGGAGAGAGAGAGGGGCATCTGATGCCAGTATCTTTTTCTTTCTTTTTAATCACAATGATAAGCATGCAGAGATAGATAAAAGAGAAAGAGAGGAGGGAAGAATTCAAAAGAAGGGAAAAAAGGGAGCTAAGGGCAGAGCAATGGTGAGTTTCAATAAAGATAGGGCGAAGTTGATGATGATGATGATGGAATACAAGTCTTCGAGGCTTCATTTGACCATCTTTTTCTCTTTTCTTTTCCTTTTCCTTTTCCTTCTCTCTTCACTGCGGCTGCTGCTCTCCCCTTTCTACCTATTCATCCACCAAATATACTCTTTTCTCTCAAACCCAAACCCGCAAAAAGGAATTATTTGGTTAAAAAATCTCTAGTAATTCAAAATTTGTAAATTTAACCCACACTATATTTTTTCTTAAAAATAACTTATTTTGAACAAAAATACCATTTACCTTTTTATTTATTTACATACATCTTTTGGAAGAAATAATAATTTTTACAAGAAGATAAATAAAATATTTTTATCATAATGTTGTCAAAAATGGCTAGAAGGTTAAATTTTTGAAATTCAATTTTTTAAAGGTTGTTTTATCAAATAATCCCAAAAAAAAAAAACACACACACACAAATGATGGATGAGGAATATACATTGATGACGGTGGTGATATGTCTATATCTGGAGTCCATTCTCTTGGGGGAGGGTAAAGGGGGAAGAGGCAAACTGTAAAGAAGAAGAACAAAGAGAAGTGGGCTGATTCGATTCTCCTTGCATTGGGAATCGCTTCCATACATGCCTATCTCTCTCTCTATCTCTCTCTCTCTCTGTGGTTACAAAATCAACTTTGGGGTTTCCCCTCTAAATATTATAATAAAGGATAATATGTAATATCTAAAGGAGATGTAGCTGCACCGCAACAACAGTCTTGTCCCCAAGGTATATGGATTGGGGAAAGTGGTTGTTGTGCTGGTGCTGGTGCCTGATGACATTGTTGGATGAACAACACATGTTAATGGTGAGAGACATAAGGGAAAACAGTTGAAATGACTCAATCTCTGTCTCCCTCGACATGTTTGGGATGCCCACTTTTTTTTACTTTATTATCTGAAACGATTAAGCTCTTTGCTTTACATTAATGTTTATTATTTTATTTCTTTTTTTTGTTAGAAGCTTTAAACAAATTCATAAAAGCCATTGTTAGGTTCATGGCTGTATTGATACACATGGTTTCCCATTAGTTCGTTTGGAAAGCCTATCTTAATTTTGTTTTTTAATTGAGCCTACGTCTTTAAAAAAAACCTCGATAATGTTAACTTCAAGTCTTTTATATAAGGACTTATAACTGTGTGGTACACCACAATCCAACATTTTTGGGATGGGACTTAATGTCTTTATTGTTGGCATATTTTCGCCTTCAAATATTAGTTCGCTACTATTTAGTACCTCATTCAACATTTCACTTAATACCATCCAATTTAAGATTGAGGAACCACAGACTTTCTCCACCGTTTGTTCCAATTTTGCTTCTATACTAGGCAAAAAGGCCTCATATCCTTCATATCAACCTGCTAATGCCTTAACAAAGCATCTTCTCCATTCTCATTTTATAGTAATTATTTCACAGTGACCATTCTTCCACTGCCATCCAGTTAAATGGGATGATAGTATAATAAATTCACAAAGATTTAGTTAGTTTAGTCTATTAGTTAGACTGGTTAATTTATTAACTCATTTTGTAAATTAGAAACCACTGGAGTTGGGTTGATCATGGATACCCAAGTGGGTTCAGCCTACTGGAATCACTACCGTGATGATATAAAGCAGCAATTTTTAAGAGTTTCTTTGTCCATAAGAACCTGTATTATTAGATCGAGAAAAGAGTTTTCTCTCTTCTTTGACTAGAGACTACTATTAAATAAGGAAAAGAGTTTTCTCTCTTCTTTGAGAAGAGAATTTCCTTGTAAAAGAAAAATATGTTCATTATCTCTTCATGAAAATAGTTCCCTCTAAAAAAATATTAAAAATATTAGAGGGAATTATGTTAAGTGCATTATTGCACCCATAAGAAGGAAAATAGAATCTGTAAGACCCGAAAAAATTTTCAATTTCTGGAAAAAGGATAAAATCGTACTCGTAAAACCCGCAATTTTCTAGATCTCGGATGACAAATCCGATTTCACTGGCCAATCGCCTCAAATCTAGCTAACACGACTTCGTCGACTTCGGCATGCTCTAATCGACACGCCGGTGCATCACGCATCGTGCCGTGTGAAAACGACATGTGATGTGACGAAAGTCACTTATAACATGTACTCATATTACTTATGTTGCATGAGTAGAGAAATGATAGAAATGTAAAGCCGAGATAGCGCCAAATGCTCAAGAACTAAGAATTGAAGGCACTAGGCAACAAGGTCATCCTCTCTTCAAATTGAAAGTGAGAAAACGCTGAGAGCGGGGAGAGAAATTACAGTAGGTTGGAGATATTGTTTTTAGAGAGAGAGTGTGTGGCTTCCTCGCTAGGATTACTGGCGATCCGACCTTCGGAATTCTTCGGGACAAGAAGGAAGGTTGTTCTACACGGCGAGGCCTACGCATTTCGGTCCAGGCTTTTACGAGCTTCGACAAACTCCGCGAGATGGTGGTTTTATCCTACTCAAGCTTACACTTATTTAAGTGTTTTGTAATGCTCTATTGCCTGGCGCTCAACTAATATTCGACGGCTCCAAAATCCGAGACCAAATCGTGAGAATTTTGCAGCTCGTTGGGACAAATCTGCGACAAGCAACCCGACCGCTTCGCCATTGGCCGTGGCTTTGTGCTATAAATCATGTGTTGGTTTATGAGGCCTAAATGGCCATGAAATTCGTTCACAAAGTGAATCGATGATCGTCGCGGAACAAGAACTCGATGGTTTCACCGTTCATGTGAATAGTGTTCACGAAATAAATTTTTTGAAAAAATGTGTTCGGTTGAGTAATTCAAATCGAATTGCTCGTGTTGTTAATTAGCCCACGTGAGCTAATTTTCGCCAGAATTGGACGCTAAATCGCATAACATGCTTTGCGGTGGATTTAAATTATGTAAATATATGCATGATGACATTCGTACGCTGCTATATAAATCAGACGGGTCTGACATCATGCATTCCATATGACCAAGACTCCTAACGATAGGAGCGAGTGCATGAAGTGGTTGATTGAGAGAACTTCGTGAGGGTCGATCAATAATACCAATTATCGAGTGTGTCCATTACACATCTGAGGGTAGTCCATATAAAATATCAATCGTCAGGGTCGCCTCCACCTCGATATACATACATCTGAGGGTTGTCCACTAAATGTATAATCTAGTCATTCATTACTTATATCGAGGGTTGGTTCACAATTAAAAAACAAATACCTTTGTTTTGAAAATAATCGCTTCTCATACATGGCTTAAAGTAAGTGTGAGGAGTCAGGCATGAGGACTCTGACATGGGTTGATCATTTAGACATTCAAGTAGGATCATGTATTTGCTTAAAATGTGTGTTTACATAGATCAGATATGCACTTAGTGGAGAGTAAACCTTTAGGGTGATTCCACCATCGAGCATTAGCCTACCCTATCAAGAGAATTATATTATTTCGTGCACAGGAACAAGACGGCGTAGTACTACTTCATCCTACAGGCCGATATTGAAGAAAGTCGAAGCCGTGGCTTTGAGGGTTTTTATGATGTATACATGTATTGTGAATTGGATTTTAATATACGCCGTAAAAGAGTAAATTTTTAACTCTTAAACTATCACAGATAATGGACAGATGATTTACGAGTATCAGAGTACGGGCCCAAGAGGCCGCTTTTTACTCATATATATATCTTCCTCGATGTCATGATCGACAGGAAACTCTCGGGTGTAGCTCCGGCATATGGCATCCCATTTTCGGTAGTCAGGTCGGCATCTCGACATTCACGAAGATTCCGCTGCGCTGGATTCCGTCAATACCGCACTCCCAGGAATGGGACGCCACAAAATCTAAGCTGGGCGCATATCACCTTGATATGTATTATCCTTGTAAAATTAATAAAAATGCACCTAAAAGTAACTTCCATTAAATCCAAAATTGTCCTTTATTCGTTGATCAATGGGACCCACCTAAGTGAGTACCCCTTTCTGTGGTTAGCAATTTGTAATCCCTGGTTGTGTCACATATTTATCAGACCATTAACCCAAACACTACATGAATAATAAACGGGTCAAAAGTAACAAATTCAAATACAATCAAATTAATAATTGGGTAACATGACACATATTGTAACACACCAAATTATACCATAAGAGTTTTATGACATATTTAAAGTAAAATGAAAGTCAAATTGTGTTTTCGGAAATTTTCAGGTTAAGTGTGAAAAATGATATAATCGAAATTTTTAAAGAAGTACAAATGATAAGTGGTAAATTATCAACTTAAGGAATCAAATAACATTAAACTAGAAGATTGTATGCTACTGTAGGAATTTTGATAATTAGATGTATAAATGAAATAACCATGGAGGACTAAAATGCAAAAGATGGAAAATTAGAGTTAAATGCCTTTCACCAAACATGACCTTAAAACAAGTGGAGATAAGACCAAAGATTTGTCTCTAGAAATCATTTTTTCCTATTTTGGCTGGGAGCCAGGCATCTTGGGTAGTGTGGAAGGAGACCAAATTGGTTGCTCAATCCATTTCCATGCTCTCCATGTGCAAGTAAAGAGGAAGAAAGTAGAAGAAAGGAAGAAGGAAGAAGAAAGAAGAGAAAGTAGCGAGAGGAGAGGTTTAAGAATAGTTAGGAATCACCCTATTTCTCACTTGTTTTATTGTTATATTTAGCTACGAGCATTATTGTTATTAGGTCTAATTGAGGTTTTAGAGCAAAGGAATGTTTCCGGTTTAGGAAATGTTATCAAAAATTTCCCCAAAACCCTAAGTGAATTATTTGGCCATAACGTTAGTCTAGAGTGCTCCGATTTAGGAAATTCTAGTTTGAGAGAAAACCTAAGACCTGTGACTACATTTGCTAAGAAGAGCCTAAATTATTAAGATGACTTTAAGACCCTTTTGAATTTGGGTCTAAAGACCGGTTATTGGTTATGTTTTGAAAACAGAGCAGCCTCGCTATTTAGACATATTCGAGTTCTCGTACTCCAAATCGATGATTCCACTGAAGAAGAACCCTTAACACTGCATCAAATAAGTAGAAGAAACTAGTGTGTCAAATTATGGAGTTAAGATCTCCTGGGGAATTGGCCCATACGGCAACAAGGTAAAACGTAAACATACCGCCTTGACATTAAAATGCCATAACTTGAGTTTGGATTACTCAAATGGAGTGATTCCAATTTCTGAGTAAAGTAGATTCATAGAGGAACAAAGTGCATGAAGGAAACATGTTGAGATTTCAAACTCATTGTACCCAGAAATTAAGGGAAGTCAGACCCTATTTTGGGAAAGGATTTTCATGTCTTCTCCTATAGGATTTTGAGACATGTAAATGTCTCTTTTATACTCTCAAAGTATTATTGGAGATGGTTTTATATGAAAATAAGTCAGTATAACTTAGTTAAGTGAGATAAAGAAATTGACCTAAAAGTTATATGATACAATGCTAAATAATATGGAATAAATAGAATAGGATAATAAAGGATATGAATTCTAGCCATGTGAAGAAAAGAGAATACATGTATAGTTGGTATATAAAGTAGCATAGAATACATTCCTATGATGATAAGAGATATGTGAAAGTACTCTTTATGAATATGAAAATAATGGATAATGAATATCTCATATGCATACATGATAACAATAGTTATTCATGTATGTGAGATATGTACTAAAAACGTAATAAAACTGATTGTCTGCTTATAACCAGGTAGATGGATAGATGGGCATGTCTATTAGGAATACAAATAATACAAGATACGATATAGTTATTCATTGGGTCATTACTACACCCCATTTAGTCATACAAGATAGTACAATATATGTAGAGTCATCGTCACGTACGTTGATAAGAGAGAGACTTCGTACATACACCTTTTTCAGATCAACTTTTGAAATGTAGACAAGCGACATACGTAAAAGAGATGAAGAGATATGGATAAATGAGACATAAATCATAAACATAAGAAGTAATTTGTAATATATATAATGGAAATATAAAATACATGAATAGTCATTAATACTATGACTAAAATGATATGAAATTCGATAGACAAAGCATAGGAAGTTAGCATAGCACATGAGATTAACATAATGAATTAAATTATCTAATTGTGGTAAGTTCATGGATTATTGTAATTTACTACTTATGTTTATATATAGTATACAAGTTGTAAGAAATATTAGCATGAGTGACTCATGATTTATGGTCATCCATGCAGAAGATCCTACTAGCTTAATTTTTCTACATCAGTGTTTCAGTCCGTAAAAATTCAGAGGCTAGATAAATATGATATCCCGCCATCACACCAAAGGCTCAAGCTTCCTAATGATAGGTGTTCACCTGCAGTGTTTCTTTTTAATGTTTATTCTGAACCGTATAATGTATATAAAATTTTGGGTACAATGAAAAAGATTTGTAAATAATATGTAAATGATGCTTTGAATGCTTCACATAGTGGGGTATGATAGTGTGGTTCTGTAATATATGTTAAATTATATGATTATATTTAAGGAATGTTTTAGAACTGCTCAGTTAATTAGGTTTAAAGTCTACAGTTTCATGACACCCTGTAACACTCCAAATTGTACCATAGTAGTTTATTACATGTTTAGGGTATGATATAAGTAAAATTTGCATTTTTCGAAAATTTAAGTATTAAGGGTAAATTCGAAATTGTAAAATGAGAACCCAAGGGTCATAACACGCTAAGCATTTATATGTTATTGTAGATTTTATTGTTGAGAGAACATGCTGACTAGAATGCAATAAGGCAACTTTAGACCAAACTCTTGTTAAACTCCCTAAGCCAAACATGGCCTCTAACATAGAGAAAAAATATCTCCATTTTGGTGTTTTCAAGTCTAGGGCTACTGGTTGAGAAGAAGAGGAACTATCAAGTTTTGGTTCATTTTGGTTTAAGCAATGAGAAGAAATAAGAAAAGAAGCTAGTTAAAGTGTTCAAGATCAAGGTATGGAAATTTCATTCGATGTATGGAAAGTAAGGGAATCCCCTCCTGCCTAGTTTGCAGGAAAAATCCTAATCAAAGTGTTTTCAAGTTGTTTTGAGGTTGGTTTGCTCGTCGAATGATGCCTCGGCGAAAATGGCCAAACTCGGTCCATTTTCGCCAGCACGATACTCTACGCCTAGGTGTAAGGAGTGCACGCCTAAGCTGCAGCTCCGCTAGCAAAGGTCCCTTTACACCTGGGGTGGACCCGAGACCCTCAAGAAGTTTTTGCTACTTAGGCGTGAATAATCCAAGCTACAATTCCATTTTTGTTCTTTCTTCGGTTAATTCTAAAAACCCGTCACTCTTTTGTTTGGACTTTCAATGCAAAATAATTAGCCATAAAATTCGATTAATTTAGGATCCAAATAAGTGAATGAAAGGGTTCATACAAGTATAAAAGTTATATGAAAAATGCTCTGTACCTCGGCGCCGAGGTGAAGCGAATCCTGTCGTTGGGCAGACATTGTTTCTCGCCCATTATTTTCTAATGTACTTAAGAACAATATAACAAGTTCAATAATATATATAATTGTATGCTTGTCAGAGACTGGATCGTGAATGAATAGGCATGTCTAATCAGTGCGATGACACTCCTACATTGTGCTACGACACCTCTGTTACGTGGGCATGCATGTCTCTATTCAGTATTGTACCGTACCTTCAAGTACCTATTGTGTTGCGTCCCTCTCATTCATTGTTACTGGTCTATACAAGTAAACATTTATATAATAAGAATCTGAATAATGAACAATAAGAAAGCATAAGGAATTAGTTCTATTCTGTAATGTACCTACGAGTACCTTGTGTACAAGATCTTTGTTCTGAACTCCTACGAGAGATATGAAAACTCTGTTATAAGAATTATATTATATGAAAACTCTGTGATAAGATTTAGGTTATATCAATTTCGACATATGCATTATGTTATATGTATCCTCAGAATTGTGGACCAATTTCAAGTAGTCATATATGTTATTGTTTTCCATCGTTTTATGTTTAAGACGGTGTTTCATCCGTATAGTGACAAGAGGACATCCGGGCGCATTCCACATATAATAAAATAACACAAAGAATAGAGTCCAATTGATGTAGGTTTTGATTTTTGGCTTTAGAATGTAAATGTAAAAGTTTTCAGAATAATCGAGCTCAGGTAAGTACAAGTAAATGGGACTCATGCATGTATATGTACAAGACATTTTAAAACTACTACTAAGGGTAATTTCAGAAGTTATATTATGATATATGGATTTGTTTATTGAATGGGGTCCACCAATGTCAGAAAATCAGATAAAGGAGTCTCAATCCCATGCCGCGCTCCCTTTCTTTGTCCAGGAGGGGGTAGGGGCGTGACACACCCTTTCCTAACACAAAGGTGCCAAGTTGGGGTGTCACACATAATTCGGCTATTAGTTTGTTAATCTTAAAGTAATATAAATTATAGTTAATTCATCAAAATTTAATAAAAATAACATATTAAATTAGTTAATTTAGGTTAAATATTAATTAATGTAATAATTTAATTGGTCAATAGGGTCAAATTCGTGCTATGTGGATTAACACGAATGTAACTCATTTATTAAACGGGTTATGTGAGTCAACACGAATTTAACTCAAACATGATTATACTCAACCCAAATCCACAAAACAATGTCGAGTTTTGTTGTATTCGTGGGTCATGTCAAATTTTTTCAAACCAACCTTTCTCACACATGATGTTCACTTAAACCAAAAGAAAAAAAAAACCTTTAATCCCATGTGTGCATGACAGAGAAATAAAATAATAAAAATTAAATGTATTAGTGACAATAATTCTTAATAAATGGACAATAATTATTAGTGACGGTTAAAAATGAATTATTTCTTTACATGGCGAATGACCATATTCATGGAACATGTAATTACCCTCATTGCTCACCTTTGCATTCACTTTATGAGTTGTTATGAACGACCGCATTCATGTATTTTGTAAGCACCTTCATTGCTCATCTTAAAGAGAAGCAATTGAAGGTTACATGACTAAGCCTATAAAAAGGCTTCCATCTTTTATATCATTTACACATCCGATAAAGGTCTTATTTCTTTATCTCTCTTCATATTTCCCTCTCTTTATTCTTCTCTCTCTTGCCCTCTCTCTTTCTTTACCAATTTCCATTTCTCTACTCATGAATATATAGGTAAGAAGAGAATATTACAAAACTTATACTGCCTCTTCACATTGCATTACACATTCTACAACACGTTATCAACATCAGCTCAAGCCTCAAGGTAATTTCCTAACCTAGCTCTGGTTATTTCTAATTCGTGATATCTTGGGCTTATATTCGTTTGATTGTAAACCAAAATCTATACTTCTATTTGTCAAAACCGATCCTAATACATTATTATCAAAAGTTTGTCGACAATGTTAAATCTCAATAAAACTCGAAGCTGTGGCACTCATTACATGAAACATTATCTATCTCACCCGATGTTGAGATACACTCGATGCAATGAAACTTAGAGTTTCAATCAAAGAAGGAAATCATGCATTCCTATAGAACTGAGCAAAAGTGTTGATTTTCCTTCGGCACCACCTCCATGAGGATTTAAAAAGTGAATACCTTACAATAAAGGACCCCCCACTCTATAGAATGAGTTGAAAGGGAGATATGACTACTGGAAAACTATGATTCTCCTAAAAGCTCGATATGACTGGATGACCTTTGTAAGATTTTTAAAAAGTCAGTGAATACAACTCCACATTATTTAAAATTAGCTCCTAGTTGATGTTGTGTAGAGATCAAGTCAAAGAAGAAGACATGTTAGAAAAAACGTTCACCACATTTCATGCCTCGAATGTGCTTCTGCAACAGCTGTATCGAAAGCTTAGATTTACAAAATACTTTGAATTGATATCATGTCTGCTTGTTGCTGAGCAAAATAATGAGCTTTTGATGATAAATCACCAGTCCCGTCCAACTGGATCTGAACCATTCCCTGAAGTGAATGTGATATCGTCCCAAACCCGTGGACGTGGATGAAAAAGTGATTGCAGTTGTGAAAGGAATTTTTGATACCATGGAACTTATGGTAGTAATCATTCAAATTCCCAGAAAAGAAAAACCTCATGGAACCACCAGAAGTGGAATAATACCAAGGTGAAAAAAGAAAATGGGAAGTATATACAAAATACATATTCCAAGGCCCATGAAAATAATTGTCATGGGATGCGGGTATAAGAGAGATTGTCATGCATTTATCGTACGCCCAAACATTCGTCGATCTATACCAAGCATTAATAAAAATTAAAAAATAAAAAGAAATAGAAATGAACTCTAATGATAGAAATGGACTACATTTAACTTACTATGATAATCGATGATTCAAGTAAATGTAGTGAAATACGACTATGTGGATAAAATGATGAAAACATTGCCACTAAATGAAGCTTCTATATAAAAACTAAATAAAAATTATTTACATCTATTCATTATTTATTGCTTTTATATTAATTGTATCTAAAATTCATGTGAAGATGAATGAGGGTGATGTATGTTTTGTTGATTGTGCAACCACACAATTTTCAAATAAAAGATACTTTCTGGGGATTGGACATTAACAAATGTCAATATAAGTACCATATAAAATACTACAAACTTAATTGAAGACTTTAGAAGAGCAAACATAATGCTAGGAAATGGAACTAGGTATATCCATGATGCATTATATTCTAGCAAATCTATAAGGAATTTGTTTAGCTTTAAAGATATCTATAGAAATGGATATCATATTGAAATTATGAATGAAGGTAATGTAGAATGTCTTTACATTACCTGTATTGTTTATGGCAAGAAACTTATAACAGAAAAATTCTCAACCTTCTCTTCTATGTTATATCATACAAATATAAAGCCCATCGGGAAGTCATATGTTGTCATGGAACTAAAGCTCAACGACTCAAAGACTTTTGTTCTTCGACGAGGCTAGGTTACCTTGGGTTCTCGATGATCGCGAAGAATCATATAGCACTCGCATAGGCATCCGTTAAAGAACTAAAATTATTTGTCTAAACTAGACTACCATTTTGCTCAAGAGTAAATTGATCACACCAGGACCATCCTTTAACAATGTCGCATTTTGAGTGTGTAGCGAATACAGCCAGGGCGTATGTTGGCTATCCATCCTCGCATCCATACCATGTGGACCTTTACATTCTTTTATGGTCTTAATAGATGCCTACATGAAATTGATCATGTTTGTCTTTTACAATGAAATGTTACGCTGCTAGACTCCTTACATAAATGATTAAATTATGAGCCCATTCATGGTGCTCTAGTCATTATCAAACTTGACAGCCGGTGAAGTTACCTCCCAAACCTTTCTGAAGCTGTGCATGTCAGTTGGAATAAATGTTGAGCATCTTGTTACTCATACTCACACTCAAAACTGTTTAGTAAAGTCCCTCATCACAAACATCCTCAATTAATAAGCTGGACCCTTTCTTAATAGAAAACTAAATTCAGGCTTACCTTTAGAGACATGTTATTATATATTGCAAGCTTGGTTCGTATTCGACCAGGCTTACCATGAATACTCCTACAGCGCACTAAAATGGGTCACCAGCGAAGACATGAAAATTTATAGGTTTGATTCTTCGTCTATCATAAGATATCTTGAACCTTAACATGATGTTTTATAAGCTTTCAACTGTGATTGTCATTTCAATGAGTCATTCCCACTAATGGGGAGAATATTCGGGTTCTAGAAAACGTGAGTCATAGAATGCATCTACGATGTCTCATTTTGATGTCATTACAAATCCAATGTGAACTGGAAGTTCAAAATTATTCATTGCAAACTATTTAAATTGAGTACCATATCACATTTATTGATACAAACAAAGAAAGACAAAGTCACATATTCACAGCTCAAGGGTGCTCTAGACACGGATTAGTGTCTCTGTGGAGACGATTAATAAATTAGTCTCAAATACACAGGCGTGGAAGACTATTGACAAAGGCTTATCCTCGGAAAGAGAGAGAGAGGAGGGAACACAAAGAAAACTTAGTGCCCCTGAAGAGGCAAATATAAAACAAAAAAGGCCCCAGTGCGAGGCATATTGTGAGCGAAAGGCCTAATAAAGGCATGTGTGTGAAAGGTCCCAATAGGGCATATAATGAACAAAAGGCCACAAGCGAGAGACATATGATAAACAAGAAAGAGCTGTAAAGGCATCTGATAGATGAGACCTTGAAGAGATTGAAATAAAAGCAGCTCCTCTGAGGCACATACCTTGCAAAAAAGGTATGGGATCTCAATGAGTTGTGTGCATAAGGATATAAATCAGATTGAAACCGATCTTGTTGTGTGGCGTGACTTCGACATAGGATGTCAAGTGAAGTGCTCTTTTTTTTTAAACTTATAACCTTTACGCATATTCATATAATGTTAAACAATTAACTTGTATTGCAATACCTTAAGCGACGGATTACAAAATATATATATACAAGCTATATATGGAAGTGTTCATTATCACAATATTTACATTGGTTTACAAATTTTCATATACAAAATAGACCTAAGGTCTTCAATTGACCTCTTCTTTGTGTGGCCTTTGGCTGTGATGTGGACCATCATGTCCTCTTGGTTTCCTCTTACGTACCTGCGGATTGGTGCAGTGCTAAACTGCGCTTAGTGGGAATTAATACACATGATATTCTCTATTAAAGATCCATCACATACATCACAAATGCATATAACACATATAACGTAATACAGTTCTTGTATTTTTCTACTTTTTCATATATATTTTTCATAATGGGTTTGTTTCTTATCATCTTCCATGTTTCATATCAACTTGTACTTTACTTCTTATTCATAGCATAATCATCACATAAGCGGTGCTATGCTTCTCATATCATGTCATGTAATCATACATTTCCTTTGCATACATTAAATTTCTTTTTATGTTTCATGTCGTATGATACCTACACATTCATTTCATAAGTAATTCTCTTTTTATATTGTATGCATAAACATAAGTAGATACAAACTATAATCCATGAGCCTGGCGCAATATTCCTTGTGTAAACGAGTGGTGTGAGAAGCGGGCTGTAATATAATATATCAGAAGGTATCATCAACATTCTGACATTGACTATCCATGAGGGCCGAATGGCCGTGACCCTTCGGTGATGATCCAAACGGGATCTAGCTCATGCACGACCAAGCGGTAGGAATATCGAACTTGTATGCTCTGGACTTATTTTCCCTAATAGGCACCATCCATCTATCCCTTCTGGGTTCAGCGGACAATCTTTATTGTATTTTATGCTCAAATTATATATCGTATTCTAGAATAATTATTGTCATTGGTAATGCATATGTGATATATAGTAATCATTCTATATCTTTTCATTTTTCATATCTCTCCATTACACATATAACCAGCATATACCATGTATCAGCACAAGTTATTTATGGAATTCATATGGGCATTCCTAATGCAAAATAACTTCTTCAGTTTACCTGTACTGCCCTGCTGTTTCCATGTTTTCTGGAACTAATATGAGTTCCAATCTTATCAAGCTGTCTGTGGATTCTTGAGCTCAATGAGCTGCCAGAGTCGAGAGACACTCGAATCGATTGGAGCGAAGAAGATATGACTTCAAGAAGTTGGAGAATTAAATGCCTTGATCGATCTTGACGGCGACTGGAGGCGACGAGTGGCGTCGCGGTTGGCTGCTCGCGCGCGGTGACCTCACTATCCTCCTCGGGCATATGAATGTATTCTTGACACCGATGGGCTTTGGCCAGAATTACGGAACACTCAATCGGGGGTTGAAGCGAAGGAGATATGATGCCCGAGTTTGAGGTCGTCGCGTCGGCAGCAGCGGTGACGAAACTATCGCGGTAGCCGACAACGTTTGGCAATCTTGTTGAGCAGCGTTTAGCGAGCACTGTTTGGCGAGCACTATTTGAGCAACTGTTTGACCGTCTTGTTTGTAACCTTGTTTGTGGCTTATTGTTTGACAGTCTTAACCCGTTTGGTATTGAAAGTAAAAAGACCTTCTTGGTCTGAGTCATTAGAAATTTAAAATCCTAACATCAAGTTCATTACAGATGGCACCATTCTGAAGGACTTGCTTCACCAATTCCAGCATGTATTTCTGACCCAAAAACCCGTTATAAGACCACATTTCTTTGCATATGGCGACCAAACAGGGATTCACAGGTTCAACTTGCAACTAGACCCTTCTCATACCACATATTTAGGAACCTTAAAAATGTTCACCAACTCAACCCACAGAAATGAGGTTTAGGGTTTAAACCCAAACCATACACAAAACAAGGGTTTTGAGCCATGTATCTAACGTTCCTGAAACCCAAAACTAGATTTCCATACATTAACTTGTACCACATACTCAAATTCCATACAACTTGAAGACATGTATCCCAGATTTTTAGTTTACCATACATATTCACTTGGTTCCATACTTTTCTATACCAAATCATAGTTCCAACTACAACCAAACGTATCCTTATATAATTATTCATGCACCGTGATGTTCTTATTGTTATTCTTCATTTTTCCTTTAACATCTATCTCTTATACTCTTTGTCGTATTTGCTCTCCTTTCTCATAAGACCAAAATAAGATATTTCTTTTGAGTAGCATAATCTGACAATCTTATCATTTTTCTATTTTCTTTTGATCTCAAATATTATAATATTTATAAATAAATTTATAATATTTTCTGATAACCTCGGAAATCTTCTTTATTCTTTCATTTAACCTTATATTCTTTCACTTTTGTTTTATCTTTATTTTATTCCGAATAAATATACATTTACGTTTATTATACCCAAAACATGTTATAAAATTGTTAAGGTATAATTTGGGGTGTTACAGTTATCAATAATATTTTTGTCTTATAAGTGGCCTTAGTAATAAGAAATTATGAGGATCGCGAACCACAAAATGTGGAAGAATGTCGACATAGAAATAATTGGCTAAAATGTATAAAATGTATAAATAAGCTATGCAGACAAAATTAAACTCGTTAATGAATAAATAAGTTTTTGGACCTATAATCCAAACACTTAAAGGTGTAAAGCCTGTTAGGTACAAATGAATATTTGTATGAAAGCCTTGATAAAATAATGAGATCATAAGATATAAATGTGATTAGTAGCACAAGGTTTCTCGCAAAAACCTGGTATTAACTACATGGAAACATATTCACATGTTATGAATGCAATTACTTTTCACTTTTTAATAAGTTTAACAGTCTTTGAAGGACTAAATATGTGATAAGTTCTTTTAGGTACCTTTTACCATATCACCTCATCCTGCTTATGTTGTTGAGGGCTCAAATGCTTTATTTTATTTATGGCTCTAGGTACATTTGAAGCAAAGAGAGAGCATAATGAGAGACCAAAATATGAATTTCTAGATTATACCATGACCTCCCATGGCTTCAAGCATGATATGGATGGATTCTACACCTTCCAAGCTTTCCAACGAGTCTAAGATCACCCAGTTTAGAGTTCGAACGAAAAAGATACAGCCTCGTGAAGTCAAGAGAGGATTTTCAAAAGCACCACATGCCCCCTCAACGTTTGTGCATTTTCAGTCTACGTAATGGCCTCTTGTGACTCCAAGCTTGACATTTATAGATTCTACTCTCTCTTAGCTTTCCATAGAGATTGAAATCATAGCATTTGGAGGTCAGATAGAGAAAGTTATGATCATTGAAGTCGAGAAAGTGTTAAATCGTATAGCGAAATGTTCCGCAACTGGGCCTTCGTCGAAGTGAACGAGCCATCTGAAGAAAGCACGGTTCGCCGAGGCGAAGGACGTCGAGCCTTGCAAAAATGAGCCATTTTTTGCCCTTTTAAAGGCCCATTTTCCATTTGTCTATAAATATATGTGTTATAGACTTGGTTAGGGGTTCGATTTTTAGGTGGGAGAACACCCTCCTTAGGGTTTCCCCTCTCTTCTTCTTGAACCACTTAGGGTTTGTGTTTTTGTTCATTTCTACTTTGTATTTAGTGTAATATTGAAGAACCCATCAATTAGAGGACCTCATTCAACCTTGGAGCGGAGTTTGGAGCATTTCTCATCTCATATTCGTTTTGTATCTCTGCTCTCCTCTCTTCTCATCTCTTTCATTGTATGGATGGAATAGACCTGGATTATCGTTTAATGGGTTGTAATGAGTAGGACCCAAACTTTCATCTAGGGTTGATTGCTTAAATTGATGTTTGATTTATATATCTTTTAGAATGGTTTTGTGAATTCATGCTTGTGTGGATATTAGTTGGTGTAGTTCTTAAGATTATTATGGTTTTAACTAATTAATCCATATTGAGAGTTGGGTCTTCGATCCCCATACTAGGGCATCCTTGGTGACGCTTGGATTACGCCCTAAAATCTGGTCCCGAGTCTCTTAAGGTATGAATTAGTTAATTGAAATACTAATTAACCTAATCAAAGAAGTCTAGGGAATAAGGAATGCCTAGTACTAGATGAATTTCATTAAGAGTAGCACCATCTTAGCATTCTGTGAAGATCGTATGGATGAAGTGATCGATACGGCGTGGATTCGGGTAGTCCTGTGTATGGGCCAGAGGTGAACAATAGGATTCGGCTTGCCTTAGAAAAGTATTGCATTTTAATTACCTAGATTGACAGAAAAAAGAATAGGGAGTTGGTGTGAGAAATTGAAGGGAGACATGAAAGTGTAAACCTCATACCGCGTTCCTTGGACAAGCATAAGTATATATTCACTTAATTAGTGCTTCATAAATATAAATCAAATGCATCAACGAAAGCAATCAACCCTAATATCTTTCCTTGAGTGCTCTCTTTGATATTAACTCAATCCTTATAAGTGGACATTGATAATACCCTACTTTGTTTTATTTTATTTTTAAAACCTTTTTCACCCAACCATTGAGTCACTCAAATAGTGAGCGACAGTGGTCGAGGCTCAATCCTACGCTAAATCACACCTTCCCGAGTGGAGTCGATATCTGAACTTGTTTGTCCCTTTATGTATTGTAATGCGGCAACTACGGAAAATCGCTAACTAGTTTTAGGTATAGTTGTGAGGACTTAACATAGTCTTTGGTAGCTATGCCAATTGCTTAATAATATGCATCTCATGGATGTCATCACAACTTATCTATATGGATCCATAAATAATGGGATATACATGAAAATCCTATAAGTTAGATGGCACAAACGCGGAAATAATACAAAGCCTCGTAGTATGTGCTCGATCAGATTACAGCGATCTCTAAATGGATTAACGAAAATGGGACAGCCCAGTCAATGTCAGCCTTAGCAAGCATTTATTAAAAGAAGGGTATGTAAACAATCTTATATGCCCATGCATCTTTATCAAGAAATTGGAAACCGGATTCGGAATTATTGTTGTGTATGTTGATGATTAAAATCTTGTTTGGACTTCTGAAAAGCTCACAAAAACAGCGAAATATTTGAAAAATGAATTTAAGATGAAAGATCTTGGGAAAACAAAATATTGTCTCAGCTTTCAGATCGAGCATTTCCCTACTAAAGTTTTGGTTCACCAATCGGCATATACCAAGAAAATTTTAAAGTGCTTTTATATGGATAAAACACACCCTTTAAGTTCTCTAATGGTTGTCCAGATTCCTTGACATGAAAGCGTAATTTAAATCCTTGTGAAAAGGGTGAAGAAATACTTGGTCATGAAGTACCATATCTTAGTGTTATCGGTGCACTTATGTATTTTGCTATTTGTACTCCAGATATTGTTTTTCTTGTCAATTTATTAGCCATGTACAGTTCCACTCCAACCCAAAGACATTGGGATGGTATCAAGCATATATTGTGCTATCTTTAGGGAACAATTGATATGAGTCTATTTTACTCAAAAGAATCAAAGCAATAATTATATGTTGATGCAGGATACATTTCAATCCCACATAAGACTAGATCACAAACAGGGTATGTGTTTAATTGTAATGGAACTGCTATTTAATGGAGATCCTTTACACAAACAATGGTGGCCACATCATCAAATCATTAAGATATTATAGTAATTCACAAAGCAAGTCATGAATGTATATAGCTAAGATGGATGATTCAACATATTCAAGAATCATGCAGACTCCCCTTTATCAAAGACATTCCGACAATATCATTTGAAGATAATGTTATATGCATTGCATAGATCAAAGGAGATATAACTTAACAATTTCTCCAAAAATCTTTTATACATAGGAACTCTAGAAGAGTAGTGAGAGATGATCATGTAAATCCCCTTTCAGTGATAATCTAGCGAGACTTATTCGCAGTCATTTCCAACCTCGACATTCAAGAAGCTAATATACAGATTAAACTAACGTCAACTAAAGGACATTGACATGAGGTATCATAAATAGCGTTGGTGTCTTGTTGCTCTTTTAACCGTCAGGGTTTTGTGGAATTGGGTTTTTTTATTGACAAAGTTTTATGATCAGTCTAATAAACTAAGAATGTCAACAACATCATATGAATATTGTACTCTTTTCCCTTAGATTGGTTTTATCTCATTGGTTTTTTACTAACAAAGAGTTTTAATAAGACCTTGTGCTTGTGGTGGTCACTCAAAAGGAAGTGTTATAAATAAATGATTTCTTTACATGGTGAATGATCACATTCATAGAACATGTAATTACCCTCATTACTCACCTTTGCATTCACTTTATAAGTTGTCATGAATGACAACATTTATGTATCTTATAAGCACCTTCATTGCTCATCTGAAGGAGAGCAATTGAAGGTTATGCTTCAAAACCTATAAAAGACTTCCATCTCTTCTGTCTCTATCAGAGAAAATCTTATTTCTCTATCTCTCCAGATCTCCCTCTCTTGCCCTGTCTCTTTCTTTACCAATTTCCATTTCTCTGCTCATGAATATATAGGTAAGTAGAGAATATTGCAAAACTTATATTTTCTCTTCACATTTCATAACACATTCTATAACAGTGACAATAATTTATTAGTATTAAAAATATTTTATTGTTACTAGAATTTAAATTAGTATTAAAACGTTTTGATAATAAAAAATTATTGTAATATTATAGTTTGATAATAAAATAATTATAAATTTATTGATAATTTATTAAAAAAAAAAAAATTTTTGTTTTAAGTGAATATCTTGGAGAAAGAGAATTACTACTTCCTATGTGGTTTTAGGTGGGTCCCATTGATCAATAAATAAATGGCAATTTTGGGTTTAAAGGAGAGTTATTTTTGGAGTGCATGTTTTTATTAATTTCATGAAGATAGTATATTTCAAGATGATATGATCAACTTGGGTTCTATTTTCTTTTTTATTGGCGCAATAGTGTATCTTAACATAATTCCCCAAAATATTATATTTTTCAAAGAAAATATAAAAAACCTTATCTCTTCCAAGGTTTTTTGTTTTTTTTTAAAGGTTAATTACATAAATAGTATCTCTGCTTTCTATTTTTTTAATTTTGGTGTCTCAACTTTATTTTTGTTCAATCAAATGTCTAAACTTTTTTATTTTCTCTATTTTAATGTCTCAATTTAATTTTTGTTTGATCAAGTGTCTAAACTTTTCATTTTTTATATTTTGGTGTCTCAACTTTTATTTTGTTCAATCAAATATTTGAACTTGTAATTTTGTTCAATCAAATGTTTGAACTTTGTTTGTTAATCAAATGTTTTATGATAATCAAAGCTTATTTAGGCTATTTGAATAAGCAAAAATTGTATCCAAATAATATTTTTTATAGCATAAAAATGATGACATTACTTAAATGACCTTTAATAAAATGAATTTACAATATTATCATTTCCACATTAGGGTTTTTGGTATTTGTTTGTTACAATATAAGAGTGATTAAATTGGCTGTTTTGATTAAAATAAATATTTTAATTATTTTAAAAATAATTTTATATCTAATGTTTTATTTTAATTATTCAAATATAATTTTTTTCACATAATACTTAGAAAACAAATAAAATAATATAAAATAATTTTAAAAAAATTAATTTTTAATAGTATACTTTTTAAGAAAACTTTAAATTTTTATCTTAATTATATGGTAATAATTTTATCAATTTATTTTATTAACAAATAGATAAAATAAAACCCTTAGCTATAAGGATAATATTGTCATTTCTATTATTAAAGATTATTTAAGTAATTTTATTATTTTATATGACTTTGCATATAATTTGAATTTCAATTTTTCTAATTCAAATGTACCAATAAATTTTTATTGGTTAAATACTTGATGGAACAAAAACTAAAGTTTAAACATTTTAAATTGAGCTAAATAAAAGTTAAAGACTTGCAATATAGAAAAGCTAAAAAATTTTAAACATTGATTGAACAAAAATGAAAGTTGAATATCCAAATAGAAAAGTAGATAGTTAATTGAAGAAAAATAATGTTGATACATCAAAATAGAAAAAATAAAAATTTTAGACATTTAATTGAACAAAAATAAAGTTGAGACATCAAAATAAAAATAATAATAAATAAATTGAGACACAATTTATGTTATTAACCCTTTTTAAAATAGTCATTCATGTTTTCTTTGTGAAAATATGAAAGTTAGGACTTCTATGTTATGAGAAAATAATGTTTCTCGGAGTTTCACTTATGACACTGTAGGAAAAATTGACAATGTAACAATATTGATTTCTTTAAAGGTAACCCCATCTTAAAAGATGACCTAAAAGCGTTTGGATTATATCTTCCAAAATCTTAATTTTATCCTTTTGAGAGTTCCGAAATATTAATATATTTTTTTAATACACTTTAATTTAAATTTAAATTTCAAGATAATAAATTATACCTAACCCGAGACTCTCTCCTTACACGCTATCTTGTTTAAACTTGATTGAAAGTTCTATCAATTGAACTAATGAGCTACAAAATATGTATTTGTTTGGTTTATTCTTAGAAAATCGTTATTTATATAATTCCATGGATGAAATAACCATAATTGAGATTTGCAACATTGCAACCTGTTATAGTATATTTAAAGGGCTCTCGAAAACTCTCTCTCTCTAACTTTTTAGAGAGAGAATGTGAAAGTCTAGGGTTCTTGAGGGTTGAATAAGAAGGTTGCGAAAGTCGGCTGTGGTGTCCCCCGACAAGCCTGTGGATCCTATTCGGCAGCGATGCGAAGGGAATCGAAGTTTATTCCTGATCTCTTCATACATTACTGAGGAAGCAAAGCAGTCAGTTTCAAGAACGAATTTTATTATAGCTAGGGTTAGGGATTCTCGTTTCGAGATCTCGATTTCAAAGGGGGTTTCTGATAAACCCATGAAAAATGGAAATCCAATTAACATAAACAAGGAACTCCGAGACAGAAAATCTCAGAAGACAAGAACAAAAAAAACCCAAAAACCAAGACCAGAATAACTCAATCTTTTTTTTCCATCTCCACTTCCATTCCTATATATATAACCTCCATAGCCACGTTAACATAGAAATGTGCATGTCTTTCCACGTCTTGAACATGCAACGTGCACCTTAGCTGTCAACTACCGGTTATTCAGCATCCGTAGACAACATTGTTAGCAGTTGATCAAACTCATATTTAGGGTTGGGTTTCACTCTACGTAAGTGCCTTAAGATCATCTATACAGGGACCTACATGTACCTTCTTCTCATCCAACACGTGGAGACCACACGTGGTGGTGTACATGGTGCCTTCTCATCAGTTTCTCATCTCTGAGTCTTAGATTTTCACTTTGTGTTCTCTTTGGATTGTGTTGGTGGTGGTTTGGCTGTAACATTCATTGGGGATCCTAATACCTTTGGGGTTTTGGGAACCAGAAAATCTAAGTTTTGGGGAACTAATCTTCTTGTTCTTAATTTGTTTTTGCAGGTACAACGGTGCTGTGTGGATCTTCCATCCCAGAATGGAAAAAGAGGGAAAAGTGGCAGTTTCAACACCCTCGACTTAGCTGCTTGGGCGGATGGGAGTTAGAGTATTTACAAGAGACTTAGACTGGAATTGGAAAAGAATTGAGCTTGGTTCGGGTAAGATTGTGTCCCTTATGCATGTTCAAATTAAACAAATTTGTTTTCTCTGGTTCTTAAACTTGTCTACTGGGATCAAAGATCTTATGATTAGGGATGGAAATTGGGATATTGGTGACATTGATCACAGATTGTTGACGTGGACTGGTTGTATTTGGGCCTTGGTTAGGGCCTCGGGTATGGACCTGTTTGTTTGTGGCAACGGTAACTTTTTTAAGTTTGGTCTTGGGTTCCCTGTTTAAAAAAAAAACAAAAGAAATGGGCTTTCTATCACATTCCAGCAGGCATTTAATGCAATTACAGCCTTAATTTTTGGTTGTAGAGGGTACTGTCTCTCATGTACCAAGGAACAGAGTCCTAAGTCAGCAATGATAGTTGATAGCTTTCCTTTCAGTCATATTTGCAGAGCTCCTTTTCCCTTCTTTTGCAAGGACAAGCAGAAGCAGCCGGCTATGATAGCTGATAGCTTTCCTTTCGGTCATATTTGCAGAGCTCCTTTTCCCTTCTTTTGAAAGGGCATGCTTCCCACCTTATTTTGGCAGTGAGCTCTGGGCTTTTTCCAAGCTTACTATCTTTTCCCTTGGTTGTTTATCATCATCTGATATGGACTTCAAAACTGCTCTTACTCATGGTTCTAGCACCTTTACAGAACTTTCTGCCCCTGCACAAGATATTTGTGTAGATCCTTGTCTTGAGGATTTTCCTTCTGTGGATGAAGAGGATCTGAGCTGTTGCCAGAGAGTTTTGCTGCTCTGCTTTCCTTATTAGGTATTAAAGTCTTGGGGAATCTGCCTCATAAGTCAATTTCTTCAAAAATGAAGGCCGAATGGAAGACCTCTGGTGAGTCTTGCTTTATGGATTTGGGTAATGGTTTTCATGTAGAAGTTATCCGTCTGGGGACTCTCTAAAGTGTGGGAGGACAGACCCTTTTTTATGAGTTTGGACGTATTTAGTTTTTTTTTTTTTTTTTTTAATTTACTAAAATAGATTAAAAATGAAAACAATGTTAAAATTAATGTGTAAAGTAATGTTACTGCTGCAGTATCGAAAATTATTTTAAGTTGATTTTGTAGTCCATGTCGCAATTATTGATGGACGACATTACAGATGTTTTGAAATTTTTTAAGTTAAGTCGGCGTTATTGGCTGCGAGGCAACTATTTTCATTTTCAAATTATTTAATAATTAAAAAAAAAAAAAACTAAACATGTCCGAAACTCCTTATCCCAAAACAAGTCATTGTCCTTAAAAAATGGAGAGAAGAGTTTGACCCCTTTACTGAAACTGTTAAGGATGCCACTCTTTGGACCCGGGATATTGGTCTTCCAATCGAACTTAAGGGATTTAATACAATGAAAATAAAAATCATGGCTCAAGTAGGGACAGTTCTAAGGGTAGATTAGAGGAATGAAGAGATTCGGAACGAACTGTTCTTAAGGGTGTGTTGAGTCAGCCCCTTAAATCTGAATTTAAATACTACAGAAGAAGAGAGCTTAAGTCAGCCAGAATTGATATAGGGGTTCTTGAAGCTGCTTTAGGTGTGGTCTTTATACAAAAGGTTGATGAATGGCCCTAAGATGGGAAGAGAACCAACAAATTGAGAAAAACCCAGGATTCATAAGAAGTTGGTGTTTTTGATAAATCTGCAGAACCAATCCCTCTCTTGGGAGTCAGAGCTAGATTGAAGTCAACCAAAGGATGACCAGACCTTTGGGGATCAAGGCTGTAGTTCTAACCCTGAAAGGGTCACTCCAATTTGGTCAAAAATTCTGCCCACGGAGTGAAGGTGGCAACTCTAATGTCCAAGATCCTACTATTGAAATTTTGGGGAGGAACAAACCTGATGTTAACCCCATAGATGGTGGACCAAGAAGGGCAGCTTCAAGGAAAGTCAGAAATTGAAACTCTTGGTAGTAATGAAAAGGCTAGTTTAGCCAAAATGGAAACTAAAGGAGGAGGCCCTATTCTGGGAAAAATAGGAAGAGCAGGAGGGCACTAATTCCTCTAAAACGGGGAATGAACAAACCAAGAAGCAAGGGAAGATGGAAGAAAAAGGGCAAGGTGCCCATGATCCAACTGAACCAATCGCATGAAAGTTGTTACTTGTAATGTAAGAGGGGCTGAATGCCTTAATTTTTTATCCTAGATTAAGAAGCTTTTGAAAAATGTGGCTCCTGATATTTTGTTTTTATTTGAAACTAAAATCAATGCTATTAGAACTATAATATTTTGCCTAAGCAAGTTCAATTACTATGAATTTATTTGATCCAATAAGTTTTTCGGGTGACTTATGGTTCTGTTGGAATTCTAATGTGCTCACTTAGAACATAGTTATGAAAATGATAGGATGCTGTATTGGATGGGATTTGTCCCTAAGTATAATACTCATTGTTTTTCTACTTTTTTGCATGGGTATCCTTAATATCCCAAACAAAAAAAGATTTGGGATATTTTACTCCATATTAAAGACTTTATTAGTGGTCTTTGGGCTATTGTTGGAGATTTCAATGAAATCTTACCCCCCCATGAGAAAATAGGGGGAATTATGGAAACACTTATAGAATACAGGATTTTGCTGAATTTATTGATAGTGGTCACCTTCTCGAGGTTGAATCATTTGGCCTACGTACCTTTTACTTGGTTTAATAAAAGAAGTGATTCCTCCATATTTGAGAAGTTGGATAGAGTGTTTATTAATGAACAATGAACTTTCAGCACCAGGATGCTAGAAGTGAAAATCTTCAATTATTAGGTCTGATCATGGTCTCATTGTCTTGCACCTTGATAAAGGAAGTTTTGACATCAAAACTAAACCTTTTAGGTGTGAAGAGTTTTGGTTCCATATCCTTGGTTTTAGTGATGTTGTTAGAGAAACTTGGAGTGCTCATTTTGTAGGCTCTAATGCCTTTCTATGTGAAAAAAATTCAAAGTGTTTTGTAAATGGCTAAAGCTTGGAATAAACAAAAAGTTGGGAATTTAGAAGATAACATAAGGCAGAATGAGAAAGAAATTGAATTGGTTCAAAGTTTCTAAATGACAAATCCCCATAATACTCCACTTTAGAAGAAGAATATTGATTTGTCTCGTAAGCTTAACCAGGTGTTGAAATTAGAGGAAATCAAATGGGCTCAAAAATCAAGACAAACTTGGACCCAATTAGAAGAAAAAAATAACCGTTTTTTTCAAATGATGGCTCTCAATAGGAGGAAAAACAAAATTTGGAAAATCAGGGATTCTGGAAGGCTATGGTTTGATAATCAAAATGATGTTGCTAGGTATTCTGTGAAAGCCACTAAAGATTCCAAGTCTGATAGCTCAAGGATGATTCTTGAAATGTTTGATTCCTTTACCCCTTGTATTTCAAAAGATGAAAATAGGGATTTAATTAAAGATGTAACAGAGGGAGAAATTCTTACAACTCTTTTGCATATCAATAATCTCAAAGCCCCTAGGTCTGATGGACTCCAAGCTTGCTTCTACCAAAAATACTGGAACATAGTAGGTAAATTTGTCTATAAAATGCTTAGAGCTTTCTTCTACAATGGACATTTGCTAAAAGGGGTAAATAGGACTTTTATCACCTTGATTCCTAATGTAGATAACCCGAAAGCCTCAAATCACTATAAAAGCCTATTAGTTTGCCACATTGTGTGTTATAAAATAATAGCCCAAATTCTATTATAGAGAGTAAAACATCTGTTCAATAAACTGTTCCATCTCCAAGACTACCTTTGCACCAGACAGACTTATTAATGATGATATTCTCTTGGCCCATGAAATTATGCCTACTTTTAAAAGAAGAAAGTGATTTGATTGTCCATGGCGATTTAAACCCGATATTGGAAAAAGCCTATGATAGACTTAGGGGACTTCATTAAAATTTGTTCCTTTCTAAATTAGGATTTCTGCCCCAGATGGATAGTTGGGTTATGGAATGCATTTTTATGGTGTCTTACTCCATTTTGATAAACAGCCCAGAAGGAAAAAATTCAGCCTTCTAAAAATTATTAGGCTGAACAATCCACTATCATCACCATACATTTTATTATTTGTATTGATTTTCTAGGCAAGGAATTAGTGAACCCTAAAAAAATCATTTAGGTATCCCTACTCACTGAATACATTTTCTTATGTTTGTAGATGATTGTATTATTTTCTGAAAGCATCCCAAAATGCTTATGAGAACATTAACAAATTTTACATAAGTTTTGTGCTTTATCTAGCTAACTTGTGAATTTCCACAAATCTGCTGTACAATTTTCTAGCAATATGCAAGGGGCTACAAAAAGGAGGTTAGGAGATGCTCTCAGTATTCCTTTATTCTATGGTATCAGTAAATATCTTCGATGCCCATTTATTCAGGGTAGAATAAAAAGAAACTCCTTTTCTGAAATCGTTCTTAAATCTCAAAAGAAGTTGGCTTCTTGGAAAGCACATTTCCTCTCGAGAGCTGGTAAAATAGTTCTAATAAGCTAGCTTGGCTAGCTCCTCTTCATGCTGTGAATTGCTTTAAAACTTTTAAAAAAGTAACAATGAAGATCTTATTCAAGGTAATATGAGGTTCTATATACCTCAAATATTGGGTCAAAGAACCAAAGAGTTTCTTTGGTAACTGGGTTAGGTTTGTAGACCTTGAGATGAGAGGTTTATGAATTAAGAGAAATGAGATGTTATGCCGGTTTAATCCACCAAAGCTGAGATGGAGAATCCTTACAAATAATAACAGTTTATGGACATCAATCATGAGAGATAAATATGTTAAAGACCACAATTTTTTTAGAATCTCAAAAAAAAGGAGATTCCATTATCTGGAAAGAAATTTTAAATCATAGAAAATATATAGGAGTAGGATTAAAATGGTGCATAGGAAATGCTAGAAAAGTCCATTTTTGGACAAACTATAGGGTCTAGATGATCCCTCTAATTTCTTGTGGATGATAATGATTTGCATCATATAAATTTGGATGCCAAAGTGCATGACTTTATAGACCGGACAACAAGTGGAATCTCAGTTCTACTGCCTCTCCTTCCCTCTAATGTTATATCAGACATTAGATTAAAATTATTATCCCTTCCTCTCCTATAGAGGATGGCATTGGGGTTTCCTAGGATGATGGTTTGCCTTGAATCAGCAACTTGGGTGGCAAGAAAGTGATTCACTCATCCGTCCAAGATCCCTAAATGGTTTTAGACTTCAACCTTCTTCAAAAATATTTTTTTTTCTATGGCTGGTTATTAGAGAAGCCCTTCCTACACTTGTGATTTTAGATTATCAGAAGGATGAAATTCCCCAATAAGGGTCATTTATTGCAATCAATCTATTTGAAAATGAGCATGTTTTAAGAACTATCCTTTATTAGTATTTGAATGGTATTAAATATAATTGTCCCTCCACTCCTTTATGAGGTGACTTGCTTTCTTAGTTAGAAATGATTGTATAAAAAACTATAAAACTAATTTCAAAATGTTTAGACAACCTATGGAAAAGATTACAATAATCTTTATGAATCTTTAAGACCATAGAAGCCAAGTTGTGTTTAAGGTTTCAACAAGCCTTTTGAATTATTGAAAACACACCTTAATTTTTCAAAATCTTCAAAATCATTTATCAAGTCCTTATCTTGGAATGAATAACATTAATAAAGGGTTGAAAAATGAATTTGATGGGAACTATTAATGATAGGTTTGAATTGAATTTTGATGGATTCGAGGATGGAGAGTAAAGTGCTTCCAAGGTGGGTGGCCTTTACCTCAAAGTTGTTTGTAGACATTTAGGCAAGACCTCAATAATTGTTATGGAATGTATGACACTTAGAGATGGTATATTAGCTGCCAAGAATAATGGTTTTTTAAGCTTAAAAATTGAAAGTGATTCCAAAATAATGATAGACTATTACAGTAAGAGGATTAGCATCAGCATTCTCGTAAGATATTAATGGAGGATATTTAGATGTTATCCACAGGATCTAAATCTTATAGTTGTCATCATATACATGACACAATACATTATTAATAAGGATAAATGTTGGTATTATAGACTCGCAAACTTGGTGGTTGAATTTCCCTAAAGATGTTACTTATATTAGCTTTGAAGATTACTATGGTTTATCTTCTAATCATTTTTGTAAGATTATGACATTATAGTTTCACTATATCAAAAAAAAAAAAAGGGCTCTTGAAAAACTTGGGAGCAATCAAGTTGATTGTGATCAAAATAGCTAAAACGATTGGTTTGGCATATCCTAATAGAGTGATCAAATGATTCCAAACCTTTTCTTAGGCTCCATTTGGAACCTAAAAAATAATAAATAAAGAAAATAAAGAGAAAGGTAGAGAAGAAAAATGGAAAAAAGAAAATTTGAAGGGAAAATAAAAGAAGTTATTTTTCTTACTTTTTTTTTTTTTAATTTTCCTAATACTTCCAGAATCCAAACTGAACCTTAAAGTTTAAAACAATAATAGAAATTTGACCCTCGGAAATTTCTCAACTTTTCCATATTTGGAAACTATCACTTGCAGTAGGTTTCCCAGTCCAACCACAGATGATAATATTTTTGCATTGTTCAACCTTCAATAAGGGTTTACAAAAATTTACAATGCAGATGCCGAACTATTAATGCCTGAAACAGCTTTGTTGTTAGAACATCTTACTTCCAATGACAATGTTATCCATGGAAATTTTTATTTTTATTGCAATGCTTTGCCTCAAAATCACTAGATGAAAATTTCAATTACACTCATACTATTTTTTTTTTTATATCTATTTATTTCGCATTACATTTGTTCCTGTCAATTGTTCTGACTCCAAATCCTAAATCCTCAAACTCTTAAACACATTGCATTCCATGACTCAGATCTCATACCTAGTTGATAAACCTTTCTACTAATATGGTCATTCTCAAAATTCACGACAAGCATATCATTCAACTTAAGATTTCCACAATCCGCCCTCAAATTTGCAATGCTGCCAATACCCAATTTGAATGATTACTGAAATAAACTACCAAACATGTTCTTGCAGCTCATTTTAAGGACAATCTCAGCCCAACTGACCTGAAATCAAGAGGAAAAAAAATGCCCATACACATCAAATAAGACAATGAGTGATTACAAAGCATAGGTTGGTTCAAGACTAGGAGAACCCGAACCCGAACCCCAGTTGGTTCAAGACTACATTCGGGGGCAGGCAGAGTCTTGTTTTGGTTTATGATTTTATAACTCGTTAAAAGCTAAATGGGTTTGATTCTTTGAAGCCTTAAAGAAAGGTCGATTCAAGGACCCAAGGCCCAAGGAACAAGGGCTTGAATTTGGGTGTCCTAACAAACCATTGTGTACAACATAATAACACAAGTTGATTGTCATTTACAATCTACCACTAGATATAATAACATGTCATCCTCATATCTTACAACATAAAAAAGAAATAATAATGGCACCAGCATGCGTGATACAGGCGGAAGGAAAATAACATAACCAACCATGGCAGGGTGCAACAGCACGAAAGCAAATTTTACCAGAAAGCGATTTCAGATTTGGTCTCGGAATAATTAAGACCCTCCTCTTCTGCTCCGGTTACCAGGACCAGCATCAGTCCTTAAATTAATGGATTCAGGTGGATATAAGTCTCTATGACCAAATGAGCTTCTCTGGAGCGCATGGGATTGGAAATTACAGGTGATCTAGACAGCGGCTCGCTTCACTTTGAAGGCTGCACTCTCAAGCTCAAGCCATCAGTTAGAATTGCTAGCTGCTTCAACACAAGCAATTAATAATCAGTCTACACTCTACACTCTACAGCGATAGTTAAGATCATTAAGCGATAAATCTATATTATAGTCAATAACCCCACAAGGATGATGATGTATCAGAAATATTTTCCCATGTCCCCAACAAACCAGGAGGACAGGCACACAACAGTCGGATCATCAAGTAGCCACTCCTCGCGCTAAGTACACCATAACCACCAGCAGCAAGGGAATCCTAATAGCGTATAATTGAAACTTGGCTTAGAAGATTAGAGAGAAAAATTAACGGAAATTGAATAAAGGGGCAGTTAGATTTCAAAGCCCTCTCGGCACCTCAGTAAATTTTCATATATTTATATTCGTTGATATTTGAAACTCTGCTATGGAGTTAATAAACCATCATTACAGTCTTTCATATTTGGTTTTGTACCATACCCGTAATTCATTTTCTTTCAAACGGTCCTGGAGGGCATTTATGGCAGGACTTAAACTGCAAATAATTCAAGAGAAAGTGAGTAAAAACAAATATCTAAGCATAAATAAACATTAAAAAAGAGGTGAGAGTTTGCTTCTAACCAATACTCCATCAACTTGCAGATGGAAGCCTGATATGTCGATGTGTGATGAACAAAAGTCAGTGGATGAACTTTCCCATCCCTGATGAGTGCAAATGCAGCAAATAGGGACAACCAAAAGAACAATTAACAAAAGATTAAAAAATAAATAAATATAAAGAAAGATTTGAATAATAACCAAAATTTATTTATATGATCATTATGAAGTAGTAAAGCAAAGTTAACTGAGTCGATATATTGTGATCACCTCATGTTCTGTTACAAATATGTAGCCTGGATTTGTATACTTGCTCTCTCCCTCTTACATATAGTACATTGCCAAATCCGTAGAAAGAAAGTCAAAGTGGAATCAAACTAGAAAAGAGACTAAGGTTGGGGAAAACAAGGAGAGGAACTTCTTTTCTCACATACTCCGCACCACTGTCCGAATACAAAAAAGTAACATTAAGAATTGGGATCCTAAAAGACGTAATCAATCAAATATCCCACAATCTGTGACTGTTGTCATAAACAAGAGAAAATCCTGCCTCCCATGGAAATAATAAAAATACCCCAGGCTTCAGCAAAAGCACGTTTATTTTCTTTCCTTCTTTTCTTTAAATATTGTTGAATGAATAAATCCAATGGGAATTTCTGCCATAAATGATCATACTCAGATAATCGTGGCACCACAGAGTCCCAGATAAAGCAACTCAATGTTTTGAAACAGGTCCGACCGTCGACGGTAACCGCTTCAGTCCGATTCAATAAAAAACCGTTTTGTTCCGAGCGGATGAGCCGGCCGGTCGACCAGGTGAACGAGCGTCCGGCCCAGTAAGCGGTGGTCCGTCGGACGGCTCACTCCCTTAATTTTTTTCTTTTTGTTTTCGGTTAAAGCGACGTCGTTTGATACTTTTTATCGAAGCGATGTCGTTTCTAGAAAGTAGAAAACAGCAGGGTTAGAGACTATGCTTAAAAAAAAATTGATTAATCTGCTGAGGCTATGGATTCAAACATGGGAAGAGATTCTGAAAGGCAGTATCTTCTTTCTTTATAGATTGAAGTTATTTTAAATATTAACAAAATTATATATTCTTCTTAATTAAGTATATATTTATATAAATAAGTTTATTCCATTTTAATATGTTTTAAATATTTATTAATATACATATTTTAAAATAAATTTTAAATACTTTATTCATATAAAAAGTAATAAATAATATCTTAAATATTATTAATTATATATTTTAAAATATAAATAATATATTTATTACATCAAGTTGTGTGCGGTTTGACCAAATACGACCGAGTGAGCGAGTGAGCAGAGTAGCTTTCTGTTCAGTCGCGGTCAGTTTTTTGATGGGTAAGCGAGTATAAATGTATATGAAAGAGAGCACAAGGTGCTCGGGGAGTACAAAGAAGAGAGCACGAAATCTGAGGCTCCGCTCACCTATACCCCATCGAGACAAAAAACCACCAACGAATCTAAGTTATCAACACTGCCACAACTTAGCCCCGACCATAAGGAAAACAAAAAAATGATTTCATCCTGTGGCGGTACTTCATTCTCGAAAACCTGCCCTATTCCTTTCCAACCACGGCGTCGGAAAAATACAAAGAGGCAGCGCCATCAAACTCTCTTCGTTTTTGAGCATAACACGAGTCCGGTTTTTAAAACATTAAACTCTCATAAACTGACAGTGATCCTTAGAGGAAGCAGGAAAGTTCGAGGCAACATTATATTTGCAATCATACTGGAATATCTTAAATGTTAAAAGCTGAACTAAACATGGCTTAATTCAGACTGCCTACTGAATATATCTTCAGCTTATTTGTGTTCTTCCATTTTTATTGAACATTCTTTATGCCATGGAACTTTCTCAGGCTGTCAAGCATGCAAGTAGAGGTTCAAATCCAAAGGTTTGGGCACACCAATCCTCCTATCTAAACCCAAAAAACAGTGGATATTTCTTTTCTGTTTCTTCTCCCAAAGCATATGTTTCTTTCTTTCTATTCACTTATTAAGCCCTGTTTGACAAATGTAGACTTGTTCCTAACAAATATTGGGATCACATGAAAACTTCAAACCTTGACACAAGAACCCAACTTACAGACAGGTTGTGAACCAATAGACATAAGAAAAATATAGCAGGAAAAGGTCTATCAAGTCCCAAACACGCCTAACTTCCAAAGAAATAATTGAAAGTTAATCTATTAGGTAAAAATGCAGAAGATTAGTAAAATTTGGCTTGGAACTGAACACTAAAAACAAAACACAACCAAATCTAACCCAAACTTGGTGTGGGGGGGGCACAAATATCCCAGCGCTAACCTAGATTTAAGGGTATCCTTTCTATTGGACTATGTTAAACGGCCAAGTACTCTAAGCCAAGCTTGTAGGATTTGAATTTAATATGAATATACCACGACGGCGCCCCTCCCTCACGTGCATGCGGCCAGTACCACCTTACGTGGAGGTTAGAGATCAGCTATGGACTTGCATCAATAAATGAGGATCAAATATTCAAATTTTCAAGGAAAGGGTTTGAACCCAAGACCTCCTATCAAACCAAGCTCTGATATCATGTTAAACGACCAACTTTCCTAAAAGTTCAAGCTTGTAGGATTTGGTTTTAATATCAATATCATGCTTCAACAGACTATAATTTACAAACTAACAGGATAATTTTTCTATCTTCTATATTGAAGCACTACAAAAGGACCAATCAATCCTTCAATCAGTAGAATGCAACTTGCTGCAAAATCAATTGAAGGACATGCCGCTATAATCACTAATAGTCACAAAATGGGAGAGATTAACAGGGCATTGGGAGGATTAATCAAAACAAGATGATTGGATCAAGAAGTAATAGTGAGCTGGGCTGAAGCTACTGAAGAAACATCATCTGTTGCCTTCAGTAGACGAAATTTTTCCACTCACAACATGAGCCTATTTGACAGAAGCTACAAACCGAATCCTCAGTCAATCATATTCCATACATCTAATGAAGTTTAACAAAAGAAAAAAACTCAAGTCCAAAACTTCACCAAACAAGGGCATATGGTAGTTCAGGTGCTGATTTAACCATAGTTGTTAAATCGAGATTTGAATCGAAAATCGAAATGCTTGATTAGTGAATCGAGAATCGAATCGAATCGTAAGATTCGTTTTTACAATTTTTATAATATTTAAGATATATGTAATTTTATATAATTCCTAATTTGTAAGCTATTTAAATATTTGTTTAAATAATAAGCTTATAATATTTTCAAATAAACCATACCAAGTTACCAACCAAGTCTAAAAGAAGTTAAAAGAGATCCAAATACTAGTCTAGTGGTTGAATATACTAATGCTAATAGAATCATTTCATATAATAATTAACTACTAATAAAATTAAACTAAGCCATCATCTCCAAGTTCAATGTTGTCATCATCATCATTCTCTCTTTCTCCAACCATAGCCAAGTCCTCTTGCTCTCCTTCTTCTTCCCTGTAAACTTTTGCTCTTCTTTTCCCTTTTTCGTTTCTTCTCGTATTACCAAAGGTTGGAGTTGTTTCTTCCATGTTAATCAATTCCTACAGTTGGCTAGAAGTTTTGGGTATTTCTGTTCTTTTATTTTGGTGATTTTTTAATTTCTTGGTACGTTGAGAATAGGTATTAAATTGATTCATGTGAATCGATTCGCGATTCTGTCTTCGATTCAGGCATATTTTCGATTCTTTAAAAGAGTCGGATCGTTTACCTACCGAATCGTGAATCATACAATTTGATAACAGTGGATTTAACTAGAACACTAGATTTAGTGGGATGGGTCAAGCAACAACCGATAAGCTTATAGTCACATGGTAGATATAAATAAATGAAACAACAAATCAGAATGAGCCCAAATTCACAGTCTGCAATTTTTTTTTTTTTTGATGGATAAAGAAACATGTTGATGCCAAAGCGACCAAAGGCTCAGCCCAAAAGTCTGCGGGAGTATCACAAGAGGAATGGCTTGTCGAGGACCAAAAACATGAAGAAAAAACCCAAACCAAGCAATTACCTATACCCCATCCAAGTTAAAAAATCCAAAATACTCTGTCTACATCACTAGACACGTTATTTGAGACCAAAAGCTACAAATGAAAATTCATGCTAATCTATACATAGAAAGGTCTCATTATCGAAGACCACTCTATTTACTCTCGCCTCATGGCTGAGAAGAGCACAAAGGCGCAGCCCTCCAAACTTTCTTAAGCTTCTTGCCCTTTTGTTCCTTGCCAAGCTAGAAAGGCTTTGCCGTACTAAGAAGGAAAGACCCATCCAAACCCCATTAGCCAAAATAAGATCCCCAAGCGATCGGCCTTCGAGCAATGAGCTAGAAGATGGTTTAGGGTTTGCCTCTCCCTCTTCGCAGGTAGCATCTGTTGGCTAAGGATCTTCCTCTCCTTTTGAGTTGGTCTAGAGTCATCACCTTACCCCCCAGACACCTCCCCGAGCAAAACCCACCTTGAGCCACGGTGTTCCAAGCGATAAGGCGAGGAAAAGGTGTTGTCTAAGGCTTGATGCGATTCAAAATCTCATACAGAGCTTCCTTTGAATAAGCCTTTGGCGTACCCCCTTTTAAGACGGCTTGTCTTCCACATTTCAGACTTCACTTTCGGGGATGGATCCATTTCATAAAATTCGCGCCTCCCTCGCTTCCCGGTCGTTGAATGGCCTGCTAAAACGAGGGGACCAGCCACCATCATTCGAAACATCCCCGAATATCCCCGTCCGCCAGCATCTTCTGAGTTGCCCGAGGCTAAACAGCGTCGGGAGCGTTATGCAAGCCTCCTCCCCCCACCCCGGATATCCTTCCAAAAGCGATTACGCTGCATTACCAGCACAAATTTTGCATTTCGCGAACCATATCCCATTCTTTTTCCTGTTTTCTTTCCATAACTGTCCCAGCACATTTCTAACTTCCACGGAACACAGCCCCCTGTGATTCCCCAAATTTGCTCTAATAGTCTTCCTCCATAGGGAATTCCTTTCGTTTTCTTGGCAGCCACAACCATTTTCCTAACAAGGCTTTGTTTAGATTGTGTAAGCCTCGACCCCAATCATACGCTTTTATACATTACACCGCAGTAGTGACTCACAAATGAGGTTTCTTATCCAGGTTCCCCCCACCCCACAGAAAGTCCCTCTTAATTTTTTCTAGCCTTTTGCACACGATACTCGGGATCCGGAAAAGCGACATAAAATGAATGAGAGATTGGGCGAGTGCTTCGATAGGGTGTAACTCTTCCCTTTGGAGATATATTGGCCTTCCAAGCGGCTAGTCTCCTTACGAACCTTTCCTCGATGGTATCCCACATCTGGCGACCATGCGAAGCCCCGGAGGAGGCCCGAATCGTAGTAGGCGATCCAGGCCTGCAACCTAACTCCACTGTCAGCACCTCAATATTCTCCTGCCCTCCAATAGGGAAAATCTCGCTTTTACTCAAGTTGATTTTTCGGCAGGAAGAGACCTCAAACCACATCAAAATCCATGTCTCAAACGAACTGGGATTTAGTCGGGATTATGTTTCTGAACAACAAGGTATCATACATAAGAGAAGGTGCGAGCACCTCCAACTCCTCCTCTCTAGCACCCCCGATTTTACATCGAGACGAGAAATTCCCTTCGACCTTGTTTACCAATACGCTTAAGATATCCATTCCCACGAAGACAAAGAGATACGGGGATAGGGACCCGGGATCACACTGCCAGAATCCTCGTGCCCGGAAAAAGCCCTCGAAACCCCCATTGTTAAGGATTGGTAAAGGCAGTAGACATACACGAAAAGATCGAAGATATCCATCTTTGGCCATGAGGCCATTCTTCTCATGACCTCGAGGCACATACTCCCCCGATTTACATGATCATAAGAAAGCCTTTTCAATGTCTAACTTATTACTACTCCGCCATCCACAATTTCCTTCGACATGGAATCCACGGCCTAGATTCGCGATTAAAGCGACATCACATAGGATTTTATCTTCGCCGACAAAGCGTTTTTAGGATGGAGGATCACGCACAATTCAACACCCTTCCACGACCCTGTTGCCAGCACCTTGGCGAGGATCTTATATAAGCTTCCTAACAAACTGATGGGCGGGCCTGTAATCTTTTACATCCTCAATATTTCCTTTTTTGGGAATCAACACCAGGAAGGTAGCATTTAAACTACAAATTTCTTCTTCTCATAGAATTCTTTGAAGAACTCCATAGTACGCCTTTAACAGACTCCCGACAAAAGGACCGAGGGAGAGCGTCGGGCGAGTCAAGACCACGTGGGGCCCTTTTCACCATTAGGAGCCCAGGCAATGGTACGTAGAGACTTCCTCCTCGAGAAAACCTAACTTCTAAGCGCCGGCCCAACCTCTATTCCTAACTCACTCCATTGAAATACTTGCAGGAGACGGGCCTTGAGCCCACTGGTTCCGACGGTTGGCCTTTAAACTCCAACAATCCTTAGATACGCGTGTATCTTAGTGACACCTACCATTAATTTTAATTTTTGTTTATTGCGTTCCTCCTTCTATGAAAGTTTGCCATTTTATGGAAGCCGGTGTTTGTCCCCTCTTTAAAGCCCCGGATCTCTGTTTTGTCTCGAGAAGCCTCCTCTAACAAGACCATCTTAATAGTCATCCTTTGCTTTAGCTCTCTCCTCCAGTTCTTCTAAAACGGCTCCCATATCACTTTTCACGTTATCCCGACATCCACTCTAAATAGGGCTTATCCATTTTAAATACTCACATTGCCAAAAACCTCCTTATTCCATACTTTTAGCACTTTTAGATATCGGCTTTTAGGCCGGTATGAAACTTGCGGGAACCTTTAAAGCTAAGCCATTCCACCGCGCTAAGGAGATCTTTAAAGCCCTCGGTTTTAACCACATATTTTCAAAGCGGAAGGAGGGCCACCCGATACGATACCTCCCACCATCTAAGAGGATAGGAAGTGGTCCGATACCGGGGTCTAGGCATGGGTACTTTGGGTGATCTCCGTCGAAATAACTTTCCCGGGCCCCCGAGACTAAGAACCCGTCATTAATCCTAGATACATTGCGCCATCAAGTGCCCCACTCCACGAAAAGACCCTCAGAAGGCAAATCTCCTCACTCCCCGATCACACATGACAAAAAGCGAACGGCGATAGTCTAGGAGCACTCTTCCACCCCCGTTGCTTTCGTGGTGAGATGGAGGCATTAAAATCTCCCAATACACCCATGGACCGCCATAAACCTCTCTCACTCGACCCCAACTCCTCCTCCCATCTCTTCTTCCTCAAGTCAGAGCAAAAATCACCATAAACCCCTGCAAGTGAAGATCCACCGGAATCCATCCTCCACATTTCGTGAATCGAACAGCGCAAACTCCCGTGATATCGCTCACACACGGCGCCGACCTCCAAAAATCCTTTTATCCCATCACGTAATACCTCCAAATGGACCCCCGGCTGGGCTAAGACTCAACCGAAACCCACTCCTCGACCCCCGCCCTGCATTTCCCGTGCCATCTCAAGGTCTATATTTTGAACTTTTGTTTCCTGTATACACACCACAGTTCCGCAGAATTATGGCTCGTAAATAATAGCGTTTTTTGAATAGCTTTGAAGGACCCGAGACTTGGGTGTGCTAAATATAAAATGAAAAACTCACTAGACTCTAAAATAATATAGTTCCAAAGAAAGTTGTAAGCTTTTTTATTTTAATTCAAGGATCGATAAAGCTGGGATGATTCTGGACACTGGAGTAAAAAGAAAAACACCTGTATCAAGTTTTAGAGTATTGGAGGAAATCTTAATCATATGAGCAAAGATGCTGTAACAGGTTTAAAATAGAAGCAGTTCCATGTTTTTAGGTTTTAGGTTACCATTGCACCCTGGCAACTAAGTGTCAACACAAGATACATGGTCAAAGAAGAGCGGAGGAAAGTTGGAGCCATGACATAAATAAGGCTGCTGTCTCGCCTAGCTTCTTGTAAGGACAAAGCGTGCATCTTCTCAGGATTAGAGATAGCATACAGCACAACTAACACCTAAATCAATGCTTTAAGAACTATGATGTTAAGCCAGTCCAGAGTGGCTCAGGGTATCACAAGATGTCTTCTCTACCCCTTGGGCAAAATCCTTAGGGGGAGTGGAAACCTACAGTTAGAATGAAGATGTTGCACCAGGTTTCCAATGCTTCCCTGTAGGTTTGAAAACATAAAATTCTGGTGATCAAACCAATAAGGCAGAGGCTGAAAAGTCAGCAAGAAAAAAGTTGTGATAAGGCCAGGTTCCATAGGGCAGCCAAAAAGCAAAACAACAGAGACCTACCATGATGAAAATTAGATTTTATAATTAAGAAAATATTTGTAACAAAGTAACAAATATATGCAGGATCACACTTTCCAGCACAATAAGGCTGATGCCCCAATATTTTCCCATCAAAAGACTACCTCCAGAAACAGATATTTCATTGAATGAAGAAACTTCCTCTCACAGCCCGGGAAGAGAGAGACTCTGCGTCCCTCCTGGATCAAATGACAACAATATCTTGTCTACAGTAAAAAGATACAAAAAGAAAATATACTGGATCGAAATATACTCATGTATACCTCATGTCCAAATTTGAGCGATGCATTGCTTCTTGCATACTTTCTGACATATCCATGGGGTCTATATCGACAATGGCATTCTGAGTTGGGCAGCTGGGATGATAGTTTCCCTCCCATTTTATCTCTCCCTAGATAGTTGGCACTGCATTAGCGGCTAGAAACCTCCTCCCAAGTCTGAAGATCTTCCTCCCTAGCCAATCATATGTAATTACAAGCATTGAAATGTAAATACGAAGTAGAAATATTTTTTTTTTTTTGAGGCAAACAAAAGCAAGGATATGTATAAGACTGAAGTGGAAATATTCTTTCTTTTCATAGGTTTTTTTTTGGTCTATGACTTGAGCCCGAACTCCTATAACTTATCTCATTTTACCACTCTGAGCCATGTGGCTCATGCAAAACGAAGTGGAAATATTATCAATTTAAGTGAAGCACAAAGAGAACAAAAATATTGTCTATAAGTGCATATATTGCAAACTTGTGATATCATTTCACAATAACAGGATGAATCTGCAAATGGGCAGCCACAAGGCTACAAAGACTAACATTCTTGTACCAAAATAAAAAATAAAAATGAAAAGGTAACCAGAACCCCTATGTTTGAAAGGTCCCAGTCAACGGAACAACAGTATAAAAGTTAATGTGATGCTTATCAGATGAGTTTCTGTTCCTCTGATACTAAATTTTAATCAAATTTAGTGTAAGAATGCTATTAAGCTTTTCAGGATACATTATTAATTATCTGTTTACGCTCCTCTGCATAAGCATTTTGAGGAAACATTTTCACAAATTAAACCTCTCCTTGCGGTAGGTTCTTGTTTCTTTCCTTTGTTTCCCCTTCATGTATACCTAGGGTCTTTCTGGCCCTGTTTTGTTAATATATTGTCCACTTTATTTCTCTATCAAAAAAAAAAAAAAGGAAACACTTTCACAAATAGTTAAGACTAATTTAATAACCACTGCAGCAATGCTCTGTGCATTAATCTATCATTCCAGTTGAAAATGCAACTCCGCCTTGGTACTGAAGATTTCAGTGCTTCCCTAAAATTTTGAGGAAGCATCTCAATCAAAAGAGCGACTCCCTGTCCATAACCTTCACATTCAGTCTCACAAACCCAAGAGATAACACCTCAGACAATAATTATGCCAAAAAAGAAAATGAGCATCAAACTGAAAAGGTTCCAGTATTCAGTTTCCCTTTTGCCACAGCTCAGAACTTTGATAGATTACAGCTCAGGAACCATTAAGACTGAATCCACTGATTATATTTGTGCAAACTGGTACGGGACTAGCTGGTCATTGACTGAAAGTAAGCTTTTGATTCCAAATAATATTGTCTGTATACTAATATGGTTTTGATTTAATGGTTAAAAGAGGGGAAAGAGCATGACAAGTAGCCGCCTCTTTGAATCCATCCAACCACCTTCTAGTTAAAAGGGGCACTACTGTGAATGTATGATTCTCAAACCAAGTCCAACTATTCCTTTCAGATAAGTTTCATACATGCCTGGCCATACTTATCAAAAAAAAAAGAAGGGTTTTTCATACATGTAATCAACCAAATGGCCTGTGACACCTATTAGCTGAGCCACGAATTTTAAATTTACTGGTTTAGAAAGGTAAGCGGACTAATGAATCAAAAACATGCCTGCATGCAAGTATCTAAAGAACCTAACTTTAAACTCATTGGGGTGAATATTATGCAAGGTTCTCACTTGTGTTGGTGCAGTGGAAAGCACAATCATACTAACATCACACTACATAACAACAAGTACCCAGGTTCCTCTACCAGCGCCCATATCATGTACAAGAGATTCATCAACATGAAATGGAGCAGCACCACTGAAATAGAGATTGCCAGTAAAAAAAAGCAAGGTGAATTTAAAATGTAATTATGAGACAACATAGGACAATAGGCAGCAAAAGGCATCTGCCTCCAGACACAAGCTTTAAGTTCTAAAAAGATCAATGATGAAAAGGGTATGAGAAATTAAGAAGTGGGATGGCAAAACATTTCCTCGGTTGGTTGAGGTGTCCGTAGATCTTAAAAGGTACAAAATTCAAATATGGTGGGAGATTCAACCTTTCATCAGGGCTGCAAATTTCTTAAGAGAGACGACATCAAGGCCAAAGCTTCCGGATGCATAGAAGGCTGAACAGAGACACGCTGGGATAGAGCACATGAGATCTGAAGACAGCAGTTTGGAGGTAGTTTGATGGGACACAACAAGGGTCCCATTTGAAAGCGCAGAAAAGCAGAGCTTTTTCTGCCCTAGATGCAAGAGAGAGGCGGTGGATTTGGGTGGTCAAGCTCCGTGATGCGCATTGTGGGTCGGGGCCCAACCGCAAAATGGATACTGGTCGGGCCAAACCTCAAGGGCGTTACAGGATTAGCCAAGCTCTATCGGCCGACCGCTCAAGCATAAATTTTGGCCTCTCCTCGTGGTGGCTCAAATCAACTAACCCATTTGAAGGCCTGTAGAAAGGAGGTCAATGCCGCCTCCCCTTAAGTCATGCAAAATACCATCGTAAAATTAAAAGCACAGATGCCAGCACTAGGGCTCCAAAAGGCAACAAAGAGGGGAACCTCTCGCAAAAGAGGAAAGAAGGAAATCTTAGAGTTGACACTACAGGCCTGAAACAACATCAGGCTCACAAGCACGGATAACCTACTTGAACAAAGATATCTCTCTCCTCTCTTCACCCTTCTACTCTTTTCCGCTTTCTTGGCCACCCTACTTCCGAGGGTTCTTAGGCCTCGGGGTCTGAGAAAGAAAATTTGGAGCCTTTAAGGATGGTGGCAGCTGATGGTAGAAAAGTGTGAATGATTTGGAGTGTTCGACCGGCGGCGGCTGGAAGGCTGCGGTCTCGAGAAAGAAAATTGAGCCTCTTTAAGGATGGTGGCAAATATGGTAGGAATGAGGTGTTTGAGTGTTCGGACCGATGGTTGAAGCGGGAGGGGCCAACGAAGACGAAAAAGCAAAGGATGTAGAGGTAGGAGGATTATAGTGAGATTCCAAAGGATTCGAACTACAAAATTGGAAGATGTGCCATTTGAAAAAATTTAGCGACTCGGGATTTTCAACCAAGGGTTCTTCAAAAGGAGATTCTAGAGTTAATAAGAAATTTGCGGCAAAGCAACAATCGTCAAGAAAAGGGAATTCAGACAAAGGTCGTCGGAGCCGGAACTAATAAACGAAGGCGGTTCCATCAACTAATGATATTTAGCATTAAAAATACAAAAGGAGGAGGCAAGAAATGTAGGAATTTATTTCAGTTAAAATGAAGGTTAATATTCTTTCATGGAATGTTAGAGAAGCGAACAATTTCGACAAGAAAATCATAAAGAATTTTATTAGGGCTCAAAGGGTGGATTTGGTTTGCCTTCAGGAAACCAAGAGATCTGTGGATGAATAACAAAGTTTCTGGTCGCAGCCTCGAGTAATGCTGGATTACAAAGAGTTGAATGTCGAGGAACAAACGAGGTATCCTTATGTTTTGGGATAGAAGAAGAATCGCAGTGGACTTTATAGGTAATTTCCCTGTGATCGTGTCCCGTTTGTATCGGTGAGGGCTCGCGTACCAATGGGCATTTTCAAGGGTGTATGGTCCTCTTGAGAGGAGAGTTTCAAGAAATTTTTTAGGGAAGAGCTTGGTTCAATCAGAGGCCTACGGGAAGGCCCATGGTGTTTAGGAGGTGCTTTCAATGAGATTCTCTCTCCTAACGAAAGAACCAAAGGGGGCAGGCTTTCCCCTGCTATGAGAAGGTTCTCTGAAGTCCTAAACGACTTGGGATTGAGAGATCTTTCACTTCAAGGCGGTTCTTACACATGGAGGGGAGGTCAAGACGGTAGATTAATGTCCCGACTAGCTAGATTTTTGGTCTCGCCGATTCGAGTTTAACATTGTAGTAAGGCTATCTAGAGATGTCTCCTCAGGCCTATCTCTAATCACTTCTGACTCGCTGACAATGATGGCTAAGGCCATGGAATTTCTCTCCCTTCTCACTTTAAAACTCATGGTCAAGTTTGAGGGAACAAAGAGTTGCCGAAGGGTGGCAGTGCAAGGCCTTTTGTGGATTCATTTTTGTCCTTTAGCCTCTTTATCTCTGGGTCGCCAAGCCAGTCCGCCTTGAAAAATCTAAAGGTCCGGAATTTATAGTTGCCTGCACAAGGAGCTAAAAATGTTGATGCCACGGTGGCGCGGTGACTTTCGGGAGAGGGATTAGGTCTAGAGGAAAATGAGGAACGATCTAAAGCCAAAGAAGAGTTCAAGAGTTGGGCTATCATGGAGGATATTTCTTGGAGATAGAAATCTAGAGAGGTATGGTTGAAAGAAGGGGATAGGAACACGGGGTTTTTCCATAGGATGGCTAACGCCCACAGGAGAAGAAATTGTATCCAAAACATCAACATCAATGGCAAAAGATTAGACAAGGAGGCCGAAGATTATTTAGTTCTGTAGGATTTTTCAAAATCGCTTTCTACTTTAACGTAGTGGTGGCACTTACTTCCATCAATGTTTCGAACGAGATTGGAAATGAGAAGTCGCTGTTAGAGAAACTTCTGCTGTGAAGAGGTTTGGTGCCATATCGTATTTAATAGTGACAAGGCTCCCGCCTTGACGATTTCCTTAGCTTCTTTTCGGCCCTTCACCGGGATTTCGTGTGAGCATGAGGCAGCCAGCTTTTAAGGCGAATCTCCACGAATAGAGCAGATTTTTTAAAAGTTTAAATGCTACCTTCTTGGTTTTGATTCCCAAGAAGCAGAATGTGGAGGATTTTAAGTATCTAAGACCTATTAGCCTAGTGGGTGGCTTATACAAGATTTTGACAAAAGTCTTAGAAAAAAGGATTAAGAGGGTAATGGACAAGGTCATCTCCCAATCCCAATCTACATTTGTAGAGGGAAGACAGATTCTAGATGTTGTCTTGATTACTAATGAGATTATAGACTCTATGTCAGAGAATGAAGACACCTGGGTTGATTTAAACTAGATATATATAGAGAAAGCATATGACAACATTAATCGAGTCAGGTACCGGGGAAGTATTGACATAATGGGCTTTGGGCATTTCCGCTGGACAAATTTGATACAAAGTGGTGTATATCCAAACTTCTTTTTCAGTTTTCTTCAATGGCATCCCATATGGTTCTTTCGTAGTCTGGCGGGTCCCAGACAGAGAGCTTGCACCCTTTCCCTATCTTTTGATAGACATGGAAGCCTCCAATGATTGCTGGCAAATGTAAGGTAATCTCTATTCTCTCGAGATGCTGTCAGTGTAGACATAGGAGGGGAGGAGTCGGTTATCTTACACCTTCTTTACTTCATGATAATCTATTTTTAGTTTGATGAGCACACTAACCCAAGTTTTGAGTTGGACTTGCTGTGGTTTGCAGCGATTTGTCGTAAGGTTGAGAATTGCTAACTTTGGAACAAGAGCGATATCATTCCCTTCGTAGTGGCCTATTGCAACATGGAGGACCCTCCTTGCTCAAACTCGACGCGGTGAATAAGTTCCCTCCTACTCATACTGGGCCCCTCGGCTATCCCCCTAAGGCGACATAGTGTGGGCTCGGGACTGGTCAGAGAGATTTCTAAGAGATTGATATCTTGGAAGATGCAGTATATTTCAAAAGGTGGAAGATTAATACTATTGCCTAGCACTTTGTCTAGCCTTCCAATTTATTACTTATCTCTCTTCCGAATAGCCCAAAAAGTTTGTGTTGGATTAAAAGAACCAAAAAGACACCTCCTTCGTTGGGGATATGGCGTGCGCAACCTTGAGTGGAAGAAACCACACTGTCAATTCGCGACCGTTGCACAGAAAGAAGACAGAAAAGGGGGCCTAGGCAGAAGCTTCTCAAAATTGAATATAAAGCACTATTAGTAAACATGGAGCCGGTGGTTGCAAAATGAGAGGAACTCCCCAGAGAAAGGTTATTTAGAAAAATAATCACAACCTCGAGGTTAGCACACTTGGGACATAAGGATTCTCCTGTGCGCCCTGCTGGAAGGAAATCAAGAAAGAATAGCATGTTTTCTTCCAAAATGCGGGTTTCTCCATAGGTGATGGAAGAAGGGTTAGCTTCTGGAAAGATATAAAGTGTGAGAAGTTGTCTGGGGCCCCAATCTCAACACAATGGGGTTTCTGCAAGATCATGCATATTAAAGGTTTAGATCACTCTCCCGCGTTATAGAGTTCCCATCGTTCACACTTTGAACCCAATAGCCTCCAAAAAAAAAAAAAATAAGCTTTTGTTTAATGGGGAAGCCTGGGGAAAGTGCCACATTGATGAAGGGCTACTTTACCAATAGATGCTTTTTGTGTGAAGAGGAAGAGGAGACTATAGAGCATTTGCTAATCCATAGCAGCAAAGCCAAGATGCTTTGGGACCTTTTTTTGATGACAGTAGGGTCTAGTAGGGTTTTTCCACTTTCGGTTCTTCATACTCTACTAGCTTGGCAAGGAGCTTCGGTGGGTAAAAAACACAAAAAAATCTGGATGGCAACACCTTTGGGTATCTTTTGGACTTTATGGTGTGAAAGAAATAGGGGTGTATGCCTCAAGAACGTAGTTTTCGTCAAAGACAAGCTGATTTGTATAATTTGTGAAAATTGGCAAACATGGCGGTGTTGATAACACAAATTCGATTTTGACTTGGATGGGGAGTAGGTAGAGTGTTTTGGTTTTGTTGTGGGGGCGGTAGGTCTTTCAGTAGCTTTCTACTTGCTGCTTTTTGTTTTTTTTTTTTCCTTTTGGTTCCCTCTTGTATACGTCCAATGTACTTCTTGAAACCTCTAGGTTCTTTTTTATCAATACATTGCTTTTTACTGATCAAGAAAAAATATATATATATATATATATATAGACAGTGACACACACGCAATCAGAAAAAAAAAAAAAAAAAAAAAAAAAAAAAAAAAAAATTGTAACCCAGGTGAGTCCTTCACCCAAACTCACACATCTAACAAGGCAACATAGATCACAGCATGGGAGCATTTCCTCCGCTGGCTACACCATATATATCTAGCACAAATGTAGTCTCTCCCTAAACTGTATGCAGTTCTTAGAACCCTACTGGCAAGCTCAAGCGAAATATGTTCAGCTCCCAGGATCAAGGACTTAGAATCCATACCTTGTTAACTAAAGCTGTTGTTCGGGAATCAATACAGTGTCTCTTCTCTTAGAGCCGCACCTTGCAGAGCCAGATTCTGCAGGTGGCCTCTGGAGGAACTACAAAAGATGACTAACATCTATAACTGAACTTCTGTTCACAGGAAAGAGGAATAGGTCTTGGAGAAGTTGCTCTGCTTCCCATCTGAGGACTGGAAGGCTATAACCTGGATCCTCTTCCTGTCCTGAATTACCATGGGCTCAAACTCACTGACTGACAAACCTTTACAAAAACATTTCTGGAAAATATGTATCAATAGAACCTTTTGAGCATCTTCTACTCTTTAAAAGCCAACAGGAAAATATTAGCCCAATGTGAACCCAGAATCTAAAAAGTTGATACATTGCTTGAGTTCGTACACTGTAAGGTAGTAGAGGGCAAATGTGAATATTCTTTCAAGTGACCAACTGAAACTCATATTTCCAAACTCATAGCATAGGTTGAGATAGAAAACATTATACAAGTCACACACAGTATAAATTCCAGTAAAACAAGAACAGCCACTATGAAAAATAAATGAATTTAATTAAATTTCCAACTTAGAACTTGAAATCTATATCACTAGTAATAAGTAATAACCAAAGCCTGAGGCTTCAGATCTCCCTCTTTCTCTCCCTCCCCCTCCCTATATATATATATATATATATATATATATAGATTCAGTTCTAATAATATTATATAAAATTGTTCCAAATTTCACTACCTTGCTT
>JAEQBH010002133.1:72500-87515 GCA_016808115.1 Tetrastigma voinierianum | reverse complement strand
GAGGTCAAGCTCACATGTGAGCTTACTGGGTAATCAGAGTATGGAGTCACAAGCAATCTTTATTTTGAAATTGAAGAAGACCTTTATGTTCCTCTTTAGCCTTTCTCTTTTTCTAGGAATTTAATTTTAGTATCGACTGCATTTCCTTTGGAATCTCCGTAATCCTTGATACTCGGTTTTAATTTCGAATTAAATTAGAAGTTATTAGACTGCTACTTTGCAATGGGTCTCTACAGTACACATTTGCAAGATAATAATGCTTATAACTAATTAAGTTTAACTGTTGGAATTAAAAGGAATGTTATGAATGAAGAATCATCCTTATTATGGCACCATAGATTAGGACACATATCCATTCAGAGAATTAAAAGCTGGAGCTTAAGTGTACTCAATGCCCTGACTTTACTAACTTTCAGACATGTTTGGATTGCATTAAGGGAAAGCAAACCATAAAGTCAAAAAATGGTGCAACAAGGAGTAAACATTTGTTAGAAATCATACATACAAACATTTGTTGTCCTGATATGGATGGGTGTGATCTGAAATACTTCATCACCTTCATTGATGACTACTCATGTTACATGTGTCTCTACATACTAGCGTTGGAAACCTGCAAGGTATTAAACGCCCAGAAGCAACAAAGGTAGTGAGGCAATATAAAGGTGGGGAGTACTATGGTAGGTACATTGAGAATGGGCAAGCACCAAGTCCATTTGATAGGTGTCTTCATGAGCATGGGATTGTTACCCAATACACCATGCTTGGTTCTCTGGAAGAAAATGGTGTGTCGGAAAGAAGGAACGAAACCTTAATGGACATTGGAAGGAGTATGAGTAATGTTAATCTACCTCAATTCATGTGGACTGAGGCACTAAAGACAATAGTGTATATAATTAATCGAGTTATGACTAAGGCTGACCGAAAGACGCCTTTTGAGTTATTCAAAGGTTGGAAACTTAGTTTGCGACATATACGAGTATAGGGATGCCCATCTGAAGTAAGGATTTATAATTCACAAGAAAAGAAACTAGACCCAAGGAATATTAGTGGGCATTTCATTGGATATGCTGAAAAATCCAAGGGCTATAGATTCTATTGTCCTTCTAACACCACTAGGATTATGGAATCAAGAAATGCGAAGTTTCTTGAGAATGACTTAATCGGTGGGAGTGGTCAAATTCATCACATTGTCTAAAATAGATCACTATCAAGCTCAAACCTCTGGTTCAAGTCATAGACTAACCGTCATACATACCTATGAGGTAGAAACGGGTATAAGACAACCAGTCATCGAGAATCCAATAAACTTTGAGCTTGTAGATCAAGCAGAACAACCGATCGAGCATCTGATTGAACAACAAGCTCCCAGTGAAGAAACAACATTAAGGAGATTTCCTACTAGGCAAGAAACTCGCCATTCCTAATGATTATGTTTGTACTCAGAAGAATCGGATTACAATATTTGAGCTCGAACATGATCTAGAAACCTTATCACAGTTATAAGTTCTAAGGAATCGACTTATGGTATAATGCCATGAAAGATGAGATGGACCATGGCATCTAATCAGTCTGGGATCTACTGAAGGCCTTTGTGGTGCAAAAATCGTTGCGCAAGTGTGTCTTTAAGACAAAGAAAGACTCATGTGTAACATTGAAAGACATAAAGCAAGACTCTGTACAAGGGTTCACTTAAAAGGAAGGAATCGACTACACGAAGAGTTCCTTTCTCTCCCGTATCGGTTAAAACACCTTTTCTCTGCCATTAAAGTGCATTAAAATCTCATTCGAATTTAGATATGCATCGATGTGATGAAAATGACTTTCTTAATGGTGAACTAGAGGAAGAGGTTTTACATGAAACAAATCGAGTGATTCTCTAGTGTCAGTGATCATTTGTTTGCAAATTAAGAAATCCATTTATGGTTTAAAACAAACACCCATCATGGTATTTAAAGTTCTATAAGGTCATCACTATCTCTAGCTTTGAAGAGAATGTCACCATCATCAGATATACCAGAAGGTTAAATGAGTAAGATCTATTTATTTGCTTTATAATGCGGGATGATATTTCATTTCAAACAAATAATAAGGGGTTACTATATGAAGTGAAACAATTCCTCTCAAATAACTTTGATATGAAGGATATGGGTAAGGCATCTTATGTCATTAGCATTAAGATCCATCGAGAAAGACCTCGAGGCATTCTAGGTTTGTCTCTAGAGACCTATATCAACAAAGTTTTAGAGAGATTTCAGATGAAAGATTCTTCATCAAGCCCAGCACCCATCGTAAAGGGTGATAGGTTTAGCTTGGACCAGTGCCTGATGAACAACTTTGAGCGGGGACAAATGAAGAACATTCCATATGCTTCAGCTGTAGGAAGCCTTATGTATGCTTAGGTATGCACCAGACCTAACATTGCATATGTTGTTGGAGTGTTAGGCAGATATCAAAGTAATCCAAGTATCACCACCTGAGCTACAAAGAAGGTTATGAGAAACCTTCAGGGTACAAAGAACTACGTGATAATGTACATACATATCGATAATTTGGAAGTGAGTGGCTACTCTAACGTCGATTTCTCAAGTATCGCACGGACCCAGAAAAGTTCACTTCGTGCCATGTATTTATGCTAAAGGCTGGAGTCGCGGCCTCTGAGAATGAAGCGTACATTGACCGCTACTCATTATGGAGGCCGAATTTGTATCTTGTTTCAAGCCACCTCGCATGGTGTTCGGGGTTTAAGAGCTTCATTTTCGCCTAAGAGTGGTTGATTCATCATGAGGCCATCGAGATTATACCGTGACAACTTAGTTACAGCTTTCAAGAATGATAAATGGGTCGGCAACATACGACATCAAATACTTAGCCATCCCAGAACATGTTAAAGAAAAGAAAGTGGTAATTAAACACGTTAGCACTGAGTTGATGATTCAAGATCCTCTACTAAAGGCATGCTAATAAGGGAATTTGAGAGAACATGTAAGTTAAAGGTTGTGTTGAAGGGACAAATATACTGTGGTACATGGAAAATAACACTCGCTTTTAAAGGACTCATCGCCATGATTCATATGTTTGTTTCTTTTTAAGGTGCTATTAAATAATATGGACCGAGTGGAAGAGTGTTAAATTTCTGTTTTGGACCGTTTTCTCATTAAGAAAATTAAGAGAGAAACCGAGTCGGGTCTATACACTTGTCTATTGCTCGTGCCTTAATTCGCTTGACGTTAAGGCTATAATGGACTTCAGAAATTAATCTTAACTTAATATTTTACGTTATGCCATAACGTATTCCAAATCCATTAAAAGGAATTATAATGAAAATTCATAAAAGGCTAGGTTTGTTTCTGTGGACAATACCCTTTGTCTACTCCTCTCTCAAGAAATCTTGACCATCGTGGTTTGAAGGAGGTAGAAACACATAAGTCCCATCTAACTTTTCCCTTTTTTTGCAACAAATGGATATAAAGGCGCTTCACCTTCCGCTTTGAATTCCCTCTCGTATGTAAACCTCTAGCATTTTCTACATTCCTCATTTCTTCTATTTCTTCTTGTTTCTCTATTTTCTTTCTTTAGTATTTGGCTTCACATAAACACTCCATGATCAAACAACTCCTAAAAAATAGGCTAACAAAATAATAAATCTGAAAACTGAAATAGAATAGGCTGAAAGACTCAATGTAAAGTCATACCTCCTAAACTCTAGGCCATGACTCATTCAATAATAAAATAAATTTTGTCAACAATCTCATATTTACTAACATCAAGCATCAATCTTGACTGGATCTTTTGTTATAGAGATCTAAATACCTTTCTAATCTTCACAAACAATTTTTAAGTGCCTGCGGAATATATTAAGAACTTGATTCTCTACTCCGCACGCATCAAATCAATTGTTCTATCCTTTGCAAAGTCACTCAAGAAATAAACTTCTACATCAATGTGTGTTTGTTTTTGCCACAGAATTGACTTTGACAATTGACTGTAGCCATTATCACATAGTATTTTAGTTGGGTTCAAATTGCTTGAACTCGCAACTCCTCAAGTAATCTTCAAACTATACGGCTTCGCATACAAGAAATTTCTGCAACAAATTCAGCTTCAGATAGATAAGGTGACAATTGGTCGCTTTCTAGATGACTAAGAATGGCACTGCTCCAAGTAGAAAACATAGCCAAAAGTGCTCATTCTATCATCTCGATCTCTTTGCATAATCACCTAGTAAACCCACCAAACTAGATTTTTCACTCAGAATATATCTCAAGGACTCAAGTTCCTCAGAATAACGAAGGATTCTCTTAGCAATAACAAATGTAACTTTATGGGATTTTCCATGTATCCGTTGGATTAGACTCACACAATACATTATATATGGCCTTGTTGCAAGAAAATACATCAAACTACCTTACAATTTGCTTTAAAGAGTATTATCAACCTTCTTCCCATCACGATATTCAGGTGACTTCATTCCACACTCAACTAGAGTAATTTACAAAATTTACAATCGTTCAACTTAAATTTATTCATAATTTCTCCCACATATTTCTTTGAGAAAGAAATTCCATCATTTGATTGCATCCTTTCTATGCCAAGAAAATAATGCATCAAACCAAGATCAGACATTTCAAATTCATTCCTCATGGACTTCTTGAATTCACTAAACATTGTATCACAATTTCTAGTAAATATGAGGTCATCAACATATAAGCAAACTATAGGAATTTCCTCTCTTCCTTTCCATCACCAACCTAACAAACACAGTATGCTCATAAGGGCATTTTATAAAACAATCCTTAAGAAAATAAGCCTCAATTAGACTATACCAAGCCCTCATGTCTTGTTTTAGTCCATAAAGGGCTTTCTTCAATCTATAAACTTTATTCTCATTTCCAACTTTAAGTGTCATTCTTCTCAATGAAATTGATTTCATCATCGATTGCTTTTCTCCATTTTTCTTCTTTGAAAGCACTTTCAAAAGTTGTAGGATCACAATTAGGAAAAAGAGTAATTCGATTGCTGTCCTGCCACTCTCATAATCTTTCCATCCAAGCAAGCCTTGATCTAACCCACTCAACTCGGGTCGGGCTTCTTCATTTACTCTAGCAAATCTGGTGGAGTTTTAGTGGTCGTTTAGCTTGTTTTTTGATGAGTTTTCGAAAGCATAATAGGTGTGCATGAACATGCTCGTTTCATCATCATTATTAGCAAGAACTTTGTTTAGGTTGCTTCCCATCCAATCCCAAGTGTTTTCTTCATAAAAACAACATCCTTGTTGGGCACAACCTTCTTTGTTAATGGATTAAACAATTAGTATGTTTAGATGCATCACTTACACCATAACATACATTTTTCATTGTCATTAAGTTTCTTCTTTTTCTGATTAAGAATATGAGCATATGCAATGCATCGAATGATTTTGAAATGATCTACAACTTGTTTTCTCCTGCTCCAAGCTTCTTTTGGTGTCATATTTTGGACATAAAAGGTTGGACTTCTATTCAAAATATGAGTACTCTAATTCACTACTTCTGGCCAAAAAGTCTTTAGAACTCTTCCTTGTGCCAACAAGTTTCTCACCATATTTAGAATTGTTATGTTTTTCCTCCTTGATACACCATTTTGTTATGGTGTATAGGTAGTTGTAAGCTCCTTGTAAATGCAAGCTATGCTCCATACAAAATATTTCAAAATTCAGAGCACATTATTCACTCACCACGATATGTGCGGTGGTCTTAATGTTTTTTCCAAATGTACTTATTTTCAACCCAGCTTTAAAGTTCTTAAATGTAAAGAAAGGTTCAGATTTTTCCTACGAAAATAAACCCAAGTTTTTTTCTGAAAATCATCAATGAAGTGTAATTAAATAATTTTTACTTCCATTAGGAAGATAGATTTTATCTACACAAATATCCGAATGCACTAGCTCCAAAACACCCTTTGCTCTCCATGACTTGTTTTTAGGAAATGGAGAACAATGTTGTTTGCCAACAATGTATTCTTCACAAACTTGGGAAGAAGCTATTATTTGAGGTAGTCCTGTCACCATGTTCTTCTATTTTAGTGTTTTTAATCCACCAAAGCTCAAGTGGCTATAACGATAGTGCCATAACCATGAGGGATCTTTGGTTCAACCATCAAGCTAGCTTGAATTCTCGCCAATCTTCAAGGTGGAACAATCTGGTTGGAACTCATATGAACAACTCGGCAATGGCACCTCTAACAGAACATACCACAAGCATTGTTTAGCAAGGATAACATAAATTCTTTTCTTGTAATCACCAACACTTAGCAAGTTACTTTCAGTTAGGAACATACAACACATTAGAGATTGTTTCCCATTGTAAAATCATTCTTTGTTTTTATCTTAATATCACCTTTCTCCCATTACTTTCACAGAGAGAACTCACCAAAATGTATAAGATGTGCTGAAAACTTTCATCCAAATTAAAAAAAGAAGACTTACTTCCACTCATGTGATTATTGTAGCCAGAATTCACATACAAAATAACATACTCAGTCTTTTCTCCTTCATAGACAGTCATCAACAAAGTTTCTAGTTCCTTTTTGTCTTCCACAAAATTTTGAATTCTCTCATTTTTCTTTATATCACTTAGTAGCCTAGTGTAACATTCGGGCACGACCATGTCTTCCAGACATCAAAACATCTTAAATTTGTCATGATCTCGACCTCTGCCTTTGCCTTGTGATGCCCCAAATCCCAAGGGTCCGTTGACAACCCATCAACCCGCGGAAAAACTGTGTCTCATATCATGAGACCCATACAGAATAAAAATGGCCACTTGGGCCCATACATCAATACTCACCAAAAATCTAACCGACTCTATTACAATAGTTCAAGAGTTAATGATGACTTTGATATATAAAACATATATTAAAATTCAAGAATTCTAATACATGTTTTACAAAAATATATCTTTTCAAGCCACATGTCTACTTTCTTCTCGTGCAGCCTCTAATGAGCGTCGTTCCTCCCGAACACTCCCATATCTCGAAATAATTCTCCGACATGAGCAATGCCTGGGCCAGGATAATTTCCTACATGGGTTACTCCCCACCTAAGTGCACATGCAATACCAACGACAAATAACATCCACATTCCATACACCCTACAATTTATTACTACGGAATGATTTATATCATGCATGAAAATGTTTTCCATGCCCATACCCTCGAGTCACCCATCGACTCTCACGCTCTACTGGCGTGAAATCGCACCGGGCAATGCCAACGACACCCAACTACCAGCCCTTGTTATTGGCTCACCAACACCAATGCAATTTGCCAACGGGTAACCATCCCAAGTCAAATCCTCGACTTATCAATCAACTCTAGTTCCATGATGAACATGACCGTGTTTTCTTTGGCAATAGAATCCTTTTCGATTACACCGGGTCTCTAATACCCACACATAACTTTTCGAATAGTACCGCAGGTCTCTTACACCCGTGCAAAACCTTTTCGGATAGTACCACGGGTCTTTGACACCCATTTGGGTCTTTTACACCCATGTAGGACCTTTCGGATATTACCACAGGTCTCCTACACCCGTTCCAAGAACGCCCAACACACATTAATTATTTCTCATTTTATAACACTCAACTATGAGTCTTACCGATCGTAGTCCCAAAGACAAACTCAAACCCCACATTCACCACTTAATGGTGAATAAACCATACCTGCACCACCCGACTCGACACGATGTCACCGTGCATATGAATGCAAATGATGCCAATCTATAACTAATTCCTATGGTTCACACATAATTATATTTCATATAATTCAACCACTCATGTTAACACATCAATTTAGCATGCATCAACATATCATTTTCCACACAATCCATGCCACCCAATTCAAACAAATTCACATGGACATTTTCATTCAACAACTACACGGACTGCTTAAATTAGCCCCACATCAGTCCGTGACAGTCTCTACTTCAAAATGGCCCTAAGAATTAAACACACAACATGTTATCTATTTCGCAAGACATTCAATTAAATTGGCATGAGCTTTTTAATAACCAATCTGGGCAATTCATTTTGAATCACCCGAGCAACATTACACAAATCACGTGGGAACAAAGAAAAACCCGTCTCGAAGACCGTTCACAACCACACTCCGTGATTTCCTTCACTCTATCCAAATATTTCCAGACCAAAACACCGCTCTATCCAAAGCCTTAACAAACTCTATCCATTAAAATTCTACTTCCAAATTAAAGAATAAATCAGGAGAAGACCCCTACCCGTCGGAGCTGCTGGAAACCCAATAAAAACCCAGGTCCACGCTGCAGCTCTTGCAGCCAGATCAACTTCTCCTCTGGCCCGACGAGAACCAAACTGGTCCGAAGCTCGAGAAATCTAGGAGAGAGTTTGAATTTCTAAAACCAATTTTTCTCCCTCACCGCAGAGAATGCTACCGCAGAAATGAAGAAGAAGAAGCCTTTGCTTTTATTCTTTCTAATTTAACTTTTTTCGTCCTTGGGCTGACTTTAGGGACCACTTGGCCACGGCTTAATGCACTCACACTTATCTCTCATCCTCTCACTCAATCACGCAACACGCTGGGTCATTAATTTTGCATACGTAGTTATTTAATTTTCACACATCACATGCCTCTCACAGTTCTGCTATAAAGACCCGACACCCACAACGAAATACGCGAAATTACGATCGTCTCAGAATTTAATTAAATTCGACATGCCAGAATATATTTCGCGGCACGATTCCAACAAATAAGTCCTCGTTTCATTATCCGAGATTTAAAATTCAAGATTTCGGATCAAATTACCATTTTATCTTTATCGTAAAATTAAAATTCTTTCTAGTTTTACATTTTCCCTTAAAAGAATTTTGTCCCGAAATTCCTCTCGCACATACACATCACTCATGCATATGCAAATCTTTACACAACTCCAAGACCGTGCTCTGCATGATAACCCGCCTAAGGTCACAATTATCGACAACCCGCTGATCAATAACTCATCCATGTCGAATGACATCAAAACCCAATATATCTATTTTCACACTGAAGGTCCACATGAAAGACTCACCGAGATCTCCGACCATAATCTCGACACATCCGACCAACTCTCACCCTAGATCCGAGGGAAGAATTTTCCCATACAATGGCTTTTCCAGAGGCCTCAACCTCCAAGCCCAAACCTATCACACAAGATGCAACAATGAATGAATATGATGTGATCCAATTAAACGCTTACCTACCAACAAGTGTAAGAGAAACGCACCTCGCACATCCGACCGCTGATGTTCACCGCAGCACTCACATGGAGTCCTCCCCGCCTCTTAGACAATCTCGCCTCATATGCCCAGGTCGGGTGGCAATGGAAACACGTCATATCCGCCCAAACTCGACCTCCGAACTCGGCCCGCAAATCCCGTGGCTCGACCCCGACCTACGCCTCCGGTCCTCGACCTATGACCTGCCCGCGAAGTACTAGTGGCTGCACGCACCTCGATCTGGAGCATCGGGTTCCTCTGACCCATACTAGGGTGTGGAGAAACAAACTGTATCCGCTCCTGTCCCACAGTTGACTGGGACTACACTGTCCCCAAATCCTAGGATCCCTGCCTCTGAGGGCAATCCCTCCTCATATGTCCGGGCTGCTGGCAGTGGAAGCATACCATCTGCCCTGCCTGACTGGCAACCGTAGCTTGTCCCACTAACGATTGGGACTAAGGTGTCCTATAACCTTGGGATTCTTGCCCGTGGGCAACCCACTGTGCGTGTCCAGCCGGGTTTCGCAAATAACATATGATCTCGCCCGCCTAACTAAATGGCTCCCATCCCGGCCTCGTCCCCGATAACCTGCCCGTCCCGGTAGATCCGTGCAAAACGTGTTCATCAAGCCCGGCCGAAGAAGATGGATCTTCCTTCCTCTGGGCACAAAGCACCCATATCTTGATGCCTCATATGTCATCTACTCCTCCCTCTATGGCCAATGGAGGATGATGTGCTTCAAAACGCGGGAGGTCGCTTGACTCCGCCCGCTCACCATCAGACATGCCTCTGAAGGAGTACGGCCACTGCAATCCCCACGCCCGCCAAAGGTCCGCTGGTCAAAAACTACAGGATCGACCGCACTCGTGGACGACTTACGCCCTCTCCCGCTACTAGCCATTTACACATGTCAAATGGCAAGTTAAGTTTTAATGAAGTATCCCAAAAGGTGTAAGTACAGCCCTGGGACACTATTCACATATTGAAAATTTTTTTTCATACACAACGTCAATGCATTCATAGGTAATGCAAAACAAACATTTCATATATTAAATCATACGCAAACAAAAATTTTATTTTATTTTATTTTATATATATATATATATTTTTTTTTTTTTTTTTTTTTTTGAAAACTCGCGGAATGCTGTTCGCGAACGTTGTCCATGAACAATGATCCAAACAAGTGACCTGCAAACATTGCACTAAGTCAAAATCATCAAGTGCACCAGTACACTCTAAACTGGTCGCAAGACCGCACTGTGCCGGCGCATCGCTCTGCCGCCACGCCATCGTGTCGTGACGTGGGCGCTGGCGCCAGATCGCGGCGCCTGTGGCGCAAAGGTCACAAAGCGCGCCACGCCACGCGCGATTGTCCGCCACCCGCACACGAGCCGCTTGTCCCATCAGAGTAGCAGGCACCAAGGTCAGATCGCAGCGCCCATGGTCTTGTCGCCACAGCGCCACGTTTGAGCCGCGTGACGCACTCGCACACGATACAAAAATGTGCATCACAATACACCCTGCTGGCCGTCGCGCGCTGCTGGCCGCCGCTGCTTCGCGCAGTCGGCCGCGGTCACGCCTCTAGTCAAGCCATATCGCAGGCGCCGGACGCCGACGCGCATTGCTGCGTCTGCAACGCGCCCGTCGGCCATATTGCAACTCGGCGCTGCTTAACTGGCGTGGTCACGTATACACCGGGACGTTGACCCAAAGACTAAAATGGGCGTGAGTCCATTCCAAATTCCACTACAACTCTTTTTTTTTTTTTTTTTCATTTATTCTACTCACTGCAAGATCACAAAATTTTCTTTTTTCATATCTCGCAGAACCCAAAAATATTTATTATAATTTATTTTATTCATTTTTTCCTGTTTTACATTGTAAAAAACCCGTAAAAATTTCTCAACATTTTTTATTCCTCCGCAGTCTCCTCGTTACTCCTAAATTGCAGTAGCCTAGATAACTGCAATCTATACAACTCAAAAATTTTAAGAGTTTAATTTTAACCCTTTTCAGGCAAAATCGGAATGACCTTTCCGCACTTTACAAATACAACCTTTTCATGTTAAAAAACTAGAGCAAATGTCCAAATTTTTTTTTTTTTTTGTTTCTGGACCATTCAACCCAAAATTCTCAAACTCCTAAGGTTTTATTTTCTCAACCCTAGTGTTCAAAATTTTTCCTATGTGCTATTTACCAAGCATACACGCACACAATTCAATCACACATCACAATTCATCAAGATGCACACAATTCATCAAAATGCACAATGGATGCATGATCTAACCCATGCCCATCAAGTCTTAGGTAAATCATATACCTAACATCTAGCTCTAGGTATTTATAAACCTAAGCTCTGATACCAAGCTGTGACGCCCTAAATCCCGGGGGTCCGTTGACAACCCATCAACCCACGGAAAAACTGTGTGTCTCATATCATGAGACCCATACATGAGTAAAAATGGCCACTTGGGCTCATACATCAATACTCACCAAAAATCTAATCAACTATATTACAATAGTTCAAGAGTTAATGACACTCTTAATACAAAACATATATTAAAATTAAGAATTCTAATACATGCTTTACAAAATATATCTTTCAAGCCACATGCCTGGGCTTTCAAAGCTACTCACGAGCGCCGCCTTCCGAACACTCTCTATACCCGTCGGTTAATCTTTCCTCGATTGCAGTGAGTAATGCCCGCTGTGATAGTTTCCTACATGGGTTACTCCCCACCTAAGTGCACATGCAATGGTTCAACACAAACATCCACATTCCATACAATTTACAATTTACATGGAATGATTTAGTATCATGCATGAAAATGTTTTCCATGCCCATATTCCCGAGTCACCCATCGACTCCTCACACATCGCTAAGTGTGAAAATCGTCACTGGCAATGCCAACGACACCCAACTACCGAGCCCTTGTCGGCTCACCAACACCCAATGCAATTTGCCAATGGGTAACCCATCCCAAGTCAACCCCGACTCCTATCACTCAACTCTAGGTCTAAGTGATGAACATGACCGTGTGTTTTCTCTTAGACAATAGAACTTTTCGGATTACACCACGGGTCTCTAACACCCACACAGAACTTTTCGGATAGTACCGCGTGTCTCTCACACTCGTGCAAAACCTTTCTGATAGTACTACGGTCTTTACACCCATTCTGTCTTTTACACCCATGCAGACCTTTCGTGATATTACCACAAAGCCTCCTACAATCTGCCTAAGAATGCCCAACACACATTAATTATTTCTCATTTTATAATTTGAACTATGAGGCTTTACTCGACGTAGTCCCAAAGACAAACTCAACCCACATTCACCACGAATGGTGAATAACCATACCGTGCACCCACACCCGACTCAACGCGATGTCACCGTGCACATGAATGCAATGATGCCAATTCATATATCCAATTCCAATGGTTCACACACAATTATATTTCATATAATTCAACCACTCATGTTAACACATCAATTTAGCATGCATCAACATGTCATTTTTCACACAATCCATGCCACCCAATTCAAGCAAATTCACATGGACATTTTCGGTCCAACAACCACATCGGGACTATTTTTAACAGTCCCACATCAGTCCGTGGACATCCCCCTTCATCAAAAATGGCCCTAAGCACCAAACACACAACATGTTATTCATTTCATAGCAATAACACCACAATTAGCTCACATGGGCTAATAACCAACGCCACCCATTTTGAATCAAATTGAGTAACACACAACCACGCGAACAAGAAACCCTGGGTGCCCTCGAAGACCGCTCACCTAGCCACACTAGGATTTCCTTCACTCCTACCCAAATATTTTGATACCTAAACACCGCCATCCCAAGCCCAACAAATCCACATCCATTAAATGACTGACTCTTAGCCAAAGAATAAATCAAGTAGGGAGTAAGACCTACCTCTTGGAGTCATTTAAACTCTACAAAATCTGTCCACGCATAACCCTTTGGGTAAACAGAAGATCAACAATTTCTCCTCTTACTCCGACAAGAACCGACCCTGGCCCGAAGTCGGAAATCTAAAGAGAAGTTGGACTTTCTCTCTCTAAACCAGTTGTTTCTCCTCACCGCACGTTACCCGCAAAAATGGAGAGAAAAAGAAATCTTTGTTTTTATTCTTTCACTTAATTTCCTTTTGTCCTTGGGCTGACTTTAGGACCACTTGTTAGCCACGGCTTATCAGGTACTTCACATCTCTATCCTCTCACTAATCACGCAACATGTGTTACATGTGGTACATGTGAGTAGGTGACTTTTGTCACATCACATGCCTCATAGTTGTTATACCTAAGCACCCAACACCCTAGTACTAAAGATGTGAAATTCCGACTATCTCGTAATTCAACGAAATTTAATGCGGGTAGCTAGATTTAATGAGACGATTCCAACGGTGAAGTCCGTTTCAGATCTAGAAAAATCCTATTTTGATCGAAAATTACCATTTTACCCTTTTCGTAAAAATTAGAATTTTCTCGGGTTTTATAGCCTTGAAATTTATCATTATTAGCTTTAAAATTTATGTTGTCATCTCTATTTCTATAGCCATCTCTATTTCCTCGATCTTCCTCTTCTTTGACCTCTATCTCTTCCTCTGAAATGTTAGGAATGAGTATTTGTAGAAGCTAAATCTTTGTTTCTCTATCAAGAACTTTAGTTCATTTTTTTTGTTTATGGACAACAAAGAGCTCTGCAATTCATCAAGAGAGAGGTCATCTATGTCTTTTGACTCTTCAATTCAACAAGCAACATAGTTAAATTATGGTGTCATGGAACATAAATTTTGTTTTACTATGGTAACATCATTCATTTTTTCTCCATGGCATCTCATCTTATTTGTAATTTCCATAGTTCTCCCAACAAGGCTTGTAACTGATTCACCATCCTTCATCTGCAACACTTCAAAATCTCTCCTCAAGGCTTGGCTGTGCACGCTTCACTTGTGAGGAGCCCCTGATATTTAATTTTCATTGAATCTCAGATATCTTTGGATGTATCTTTGCAAAGAATAGTCTCCAAGATGGAACGATCAATAGCCTGAAAGAGATAGTTCTTTGCTATCAAGTCTTTGAGATTTCTAGCTTCAACTTCAACTTTCTGCACATCTGTCTTAGCTGCACCTGTTAGTGGCCCTTGAATCCCGAAGTCAACAATTGACTAATACTCTTTCGACAATAAAAAGTTCTCCACGAGCATCCTATAATGGTCATAGTAACCATCAAAGCAAGGAATAGCCGATGCACAAAGTTCTCTTTAGCTGACATCTCTTTTACTACAAATTACAAAAGCTACTGCTTTGTTTCTTTGTATTCAGAGGGACTCAGATTGCCACCATTTGATATCAAGCTCGATACCACTGTGAATAATTTTAACAAAAGAATTGGAGATAAAGGAAGTAGTATAGCTGAAAAAATACTCACTTTATTTAGAATATTTTGAGTCTTCAAATAGGAAAAATACACAACCAAAATCCCTAAAGAAAAGATCCCACATCTGGCACTTTCTCCATTTCTCCATGATCCAACAACTCCTTAAAAATAGGCTAACAAAATAATAAATCAAGAACCGAAATAGAAAAGGCTGAAAGACTCAACGTAGAGTCACACCTCCTAAACTCTAGGCCATGACTCATTCAATAATAAAATAAATTTTGCCAACAATTAAAACCATTCAGGGGACAACTACAAATCTAAACTTAGTGTCTGTTTGATTCTT
>JAEQBH010002133.1:0-67500 GCA_016808115.1 Tetrastigma voinierianum | reverse complement strand
ATCCATTTAATCATATTAATTATAATTAATCCATTTATGTACCACATAAAAAACTAAACCTGTTGATAGTTTTTACTCTCTATTTCATGCCATGAAAAATTAATTGAGATAAAATTAAATTTATTTAAAAATAAATAAAATTTTATTTGAAAACATCAAAGAAAATGTTATCCTTATACCTCTTTAAAGGTCATTTAAGTAATTTCATTATTTTTATATGATAAGGAATATCACTTGGATCCAACTTTTGTTGATTCAGCATCCTAATAAGCATTGACCAGTCAAAAATTTATTGAACAAAAATTAAGAGTTCAAACACTTGATTGAAGAAAATAAAAGCTTAGGCACCAAAATAAAAAAATATGGAAAAATTGGGTACACAATTTATGTAATTAATCCTTATATTTATTCCAAGTTAAAACTATTGGATAAACTTATTAACAACAGTTAGAAAAACACACTATTAATAAAAATCAATTTTTCCTTATATTTTTCTATATAATTAATCAAACAAGGGAAAATGAATCCCTATTATTTTTCATTAGAATTTTCCATGCATGGATAACTTAACAAGGAAAAAGTTTTATTTTCCTTTCCTTTCGATTTTCTTTTCCTAGCACTTTTGAAAACCAAACATAGCCTTAAAGTTGACACTAAGTAAACAGCCAACACAGGACCTTGAAAACCTATTTAATCTTCAGAAATTTATACAAATTAACATAATCTATAGTGCTGCTATATTTGGTTTTCGAAAAATGCAAGGAAAATAAAATTAAAAAGGAAAGCAAAGTTAAGAAAAGTAATACAATTTTTTTCTTTTGTTTGGTTATGCATGAAATTTTAAAGGCAAAAAAACCATGAATCTATTTTATATTTTTTTCCTCAATTTTAATAATTTTTCTCTTATTTCATATTTTATAAGAATATAAGAATATAGAAAATATATATGATTGAGAATCAAATATTACATAAATACAGAGTGTATAGAAACTTTTCCTTTGCTTTTTCTCTTATTTTTTTCATTAATTTTTAAGAAAAATAATAGTGAAAATATTAGAAGATTTTTTTCTTAGCATCCTTTATATTTTCCATATCATTCAAAGTATTGCCATCATTTAGCACCGGTTGGACTTTTTTCTTAAGGAAAATGAACAATATCATTCGACAAGTTAAAAGGATAAAGTCCTACAGGTCAAGTGATGCTCAAAGAGCCACAGACAAATGACCGCGACCCAAATCGTTGAACCCCTGAGATGCTAATGCAACCACCACAACCCAACCACCAGAGACAAATGACCATAACCAACACAACACCGACCCAAGGAGAAGCTAGATCTGCGAGCCTGGAGCGTCTTCCCCCACTACCGCACCACCCAAACCTCCAATACCCATGCACGAAGCCAGATATTAAAACCATAGGACGACACCCGCCACCACACACCCCCTAAGAGGCCGACGGCTTAGAACACGACGACCAAGACACAAAAGGATGCCAAAGAAGGAGAAAAGGGAAAAAGAGCCATTAAAGTCCAAGAAAATCGACAAAGCCAATGCTGGACACCGTAAACTAAGTATATCAAATGTATCATCTTTAATGCTATTTTTTTTTAATTTACTAAAATATTCTACAAGATGGCTACAAGTACAAACAATTACACTATACTATAATATTATTACATACGAAATCATAATATACTATTATAATAAAATATGAAGCAAGGGAATATGAGATAAACGAGACAGAAGAAAACATGATCTCATAGTTCCTAATTGGTAAATTAGTTGGCCTACTAGTCGGCCACACAGAACCTAAGGAAAATCATTCTTCAAGTCTACCTTAAATTCAAACACATCTTATTTCAACCCAAATAATTCTTTACATTATTTATAAACATGCGTCATGATAAATCCACCATACATATGAATTTTGAACTTATCAATCATCAATCAAACATCCATTGCTACCATTATAACTTCAGCTTGAATTTCAAGTGTACAGTACATCCAAATAGTAAATCACAATATTGTACAAATTTGAAACACATCAAAATGATATAAGATTATGAAGAAAATGAGAAAATCAACAACTAAACAACCTGGATCATATCAAACAAATTAGAATACAATCAGATTATATGTGGAAGTTGTTGGGGTTTGGAATTCCCCATGAACATAGTGAGATAGTGCTGCACAGATTACACACAAAAAAAAAAAACTAATCCAAACAAAGCTACAAGGATACAGCTTCATACCTAGAGACTTGTCTAGATTTGAGACCCACAAAAATGACTCACAGATTGCCTATCCTCCAAGACTTTCTACCTATCTCTCAATGCTGCACTCAGAGGCAGCCTTCTCAGCTTCCAGCATGCCTTCCTCTGCAGCTTTTCTTTTCAAGTCAACTAAAAGACTTTTCGCCCCAGTCTTCAAACAAAGAAAAGGCAATAGTTAAATGGTGAGGATCCAGTGGTGTGCAGATCTGAGTTCCAACAAATAAACAACTGATTTAAGAAACATAACGTTCGTCAAGAACAATTTGTACTTCACTGGCTCGGGAAGTATAATTCGAGCCCTTTGTTATTAAATACTTACACCTCCCATCGTTAAGATTACAGTCACCCTGATTAAATTAAATTATCGAGCGCTTTATTTAATCAACATCCGATAATCACCTCGAGACTTTCCACTTAACTTATTTGATGCCTGATTAAAATCCACCTCGAAGGGTTTGGGCATAATCAAAACTTCTTATAAGTATCCTCAAGGGGGTTATCATCAATCCAATTAATGCGGATATGATCTCTGCTAATACCACATTCACTATACAATTAATGCAGTTATCCAACTCACCGAGATTATTGATCTATAAAGATCTCTCTTTATGAATCAAAATAACCAACAATAAATACACGTGTTTATTAATTATCTCGAGATTAAGAGTAATAGTATTCATAATAACCATGAGGTATTAATTATTTTACGGTTAGTATAAAATAATACCCTAAGTTGGTCTCGCTCAATACACACTTGTTGCATTGTAAGACAAGAAGTTGGAACCAAGTCATTCCCTGTAGTCAAGACAGACCTACTGAAGTCTTGTGCTACAATCTTACCAATGGTGTGTCAAATTCCATTTAGATTGTGAACCAATAGCTTATATTCCACAAGAACCGATGATTTTATCTTTTGTGCGTAAGCCGAACTCTACACACCAAATCATCTACTATGTAGAATAAAAGACACACATGCATGATATTTAAATGCAAACATAGCTCATGTAGATTCTCATTGAAACAAAATAACATAATTTTATTAAAATAAAATTAACATCCATAACAATAATATGGATTTTGGTATATATAGCCCTAACATAAGTGAGATCTTAGAACTTACCTCTAGTCATTGTTTAGAAATAGAGGAAAACTGGAACACTGGAAAAAATTGAAAACTGAATATGATTGAAACTGAGAAACCAAAATGAAATGATCACTTCTGGTTCTTCCAAACCCTTCTAAAAAAAAAAACTCAATTGTAAATTATCTCAGAGGTACGAGTAGGCTCGGGGCCTAAAATGTAGTGCTCTTCTTGAGACTTAGAACATCATTGGTCTCCTAAAGAGGTGCAAGGGTTGAAGAAAAGGTGTTTTTGAAGATGTGGGAGATTCAAATTTTAAATTTAAAACTTTAAATATACCATTCCAACATTCTCCCACTTGGTTCATATAGTTCAACACCCCCCATAAGGGGAAACTAAATATATAAATCATGGCGATAGGTCCTCCTATAGTAAGTATTATCTTCCATGTATTTCAATATCTCAAGTTCATCAACACAAACCCTTAAACTTAATAAATAAACCATGTTTATTCAAGGTCCAAACTTAATGATATTTCAAAATAATAATGATAATCTAAAATGTAAAAAACCATATGAGAAAGCAAGTTGATCAATAAGAGTTTCATTAAAATATTAAATGTATGTACAATAAAATTACATCGTGGAACCAAGTCCCGTTTGTACGACATTATCCTTAAAATACTTAGGTGGCATGCCTTTAGTTAAAGGATTAGCAATCATCGACTCAATGCTAATGTGTTCGATGAAAACTTTCATTTCTTTAACACATCCTCTTATGGTTAAGTGCTTAATGCTCATATTCTTACTACTTCCATTTTGTCGTTTTAACCATGTATCATCCTGTATGAGTTTATCACAAGACAACTTCAATGGCCTAGATATAGAATCCACAATTCTAAGTTGAGATATGAAACTCTTTAACCATACAACAAGCAAGCTAGCCTCAAACAGGATACGAACTCAGCTTCCATAATGGAAGTGGAAGTTAAGGTCTGCTTTGCACTCCTCCAAGTTACAGCTCCACCAGCTAACTTGAATATAACTAGACGTTAATTTACAAGAATCAACACAACCAACAAAGTCTGCATTGGAGTAGCCAATCACCTCTAAACTATCTATTCGTCTATACATAAGCATGTAATCCTTTGTTCCTTGAAGGTATCTCATCACTTTCTTTGCAGCTCTCCAATGGTCAATACCTGGATTACTTTGATATCTTCCTAATACTTCAACAGCAAATGCAGTGTCAAGTCTTGTACAGATCTGAACATACATCAAGCTTCCAACAGCTAAAGCATATGGAATGTTCTTCATGTGTTCCCGTTCGAAATCATTTTCAGGGCACTGATTCAAATCGAATCTGTCACCCTTCAAAATGGGTGCTACACTCGGTGTACAAATTTTCATGTTAAATCTCTCTACAACTTTATTGATATAGGTCTCTTGAGTCAAACACAAAATGCCTCAAGATCTTTCCCTATGGATCTTAATGCCAATGACATAAGATGCCTCACCCATATCCTTCATATCCAAGTTCTTTGAGAAAAATGGTTTCACTTCAGATAACAAACCCTTATCATTGGTTACAAGCAGAATATCATCCACATATAACATAAGAAAACAAATCTTACGCCCACCGACCTTTTGGTATATACATTGATCCATGATATTCTCTTCAAAACCGAATAAAGCAATGACTTCATGGAATTAAATGATCATCATAGGATACTTGTTTTAATCTATATATAGATTTATTAGGCTTGCAAACTAAATGCTCACCTTCATTAGAGGAGAATCCTTCATGTTGTTTCATGTAAGCTTATTCCTCTAGATTACCATTAAGGAATGTCGTTTTCATGTCCATTTGATGTAAATCAAAGTCAAAATGGGCAACCAATTCCATGATTATTCGAAGAGAATATTTCTTAGATATGGGAGAAAAGGTTCCCGTAGTCGACTTCAGCTCTTTCGGAGCGAACTTCATAACGAGTCTTACCTTATGTCTTTCAATGTTGCCCAATGAGTCCTTCTTTGTTTTGAAGACCCATTTACATCCAATGGATTTGACACCATCAGGCAACTCAACGAGATCCCAAGCTCAATTAGATGCCATAGAATTCATTTCTTCTTTCATGGCACTGTACCACGATTAGATTCCTTAGAACTCATGGCTTGTGAAAACATTTCTGGATCATTTTTCAACTCCAATGTTATAGTCTAATTCTTGTAAATACACTATATAATCATTAGGAATTACTGACTTCCTAACTCTTATAGATTTTCTTAATGTTGCTTCATCATTCTCTTAAGGAATTTGTTGATCAACCTATTGCTCAATTGGTTGTTCAACAATTTCTGGAATTTCTTCATTGGCAACTTAATCTACAGGATCAATATCAGCAATATGTGGAACTTCACGAACTAGTTGTCTCACACTCGGTTGTACTAAATGACAATATTGAACCAGAGGGTTGACCTTCATAATGATCCTTTTCATAAACAATGTCTAAAAACTAATCACTCCCTCTGATCAAGTCATTATAAAGAAATTTTGCATTTCTTGATTCCACAATCCTAGTGTTGTGAGATGGACAATAAAATCTATACCCCTTGGACCTTGCAGCATATCTAATGAAATACCCACTAACGGTCCTTGGGTCTAGCTTCTTTTCTTATGGGTTATAAATTCTCACTTCAGATAGGCATCCCCAAATGCTTATATGTTGCAAACTAGGTTTCCAACCTTTGAATAACTCAAAAGGCGTCTTAGCATACCTCGTTGAACTTGGTTTAATATATACACAAGGTCTTTAGAGTCACCACAAGTATTCATGCGCCAGATACTCCTCTTACTCCTTACCATGTCCATTATGATCCGGAGAATCAGGCATATTAGGCAACAATCCTATTTTCTTGAAGAAACTTTGCAAATGAACCAGGAGCTTGTCCATTCTTTGTGTATTTACCATAGTACTGTCCACCTCTATTTGATCTTATGATCTTAATATGTTTTTCACATTGATTCTCTACTTCAACCTTAAAAACTTTAAAGGCATCTAAAGCTTTATCTTTGGAACGAAGTAAGTAGAGATACATGTATCGTGAATAATCATCTATGAAGGTGATAAAGTATTTCGGATCATTTGCATCCATGTCAAGAAAACAAATGCCAGTATGTATAATCTCTAACAGGTTTATGCTCCTCTTTGCACCATTTTTAGACTTGTTAGTTTGCTTGCCCTTAATTAATGCAATTCCACACAAGTCTCAAAATCAGAAAAATCCAAAGTACTAAGTACTCCTTCATTAACCAATTTCTTCATTCTTTCAATGGAGACGTGTCTTAATCTCTGGTGCCATAACATAGAGGATTCCTCATTCACAACACATCTTTTTAATCCAACAGTAACATGCATAAAATTATATGTAACATCATTTGTAACTGAATATGGAAAAGACCATCAGACAACATACTCTAACCAATAACTTTAGATTTATTGGATAACCGAAACCGTAATCCGAAGTTAAAGAAAATCCTACGGCCATAAGTCTTGAAATTGAAATCAAATTCTTAGAAAATATGGAACATAAATTTCTTTCAATTCTAAAGGAAATCACATTTAAAACAAGGCAAAGAAGTGCCTATAGCTTCAACATGAACTCATCTGTCAGCTTGAATAAATGTATTTGCTCACTCTTAATCGCTTCCTTAGGTCTTGGATACTTTGTAAGGTATTGGAAATATGGATTGTAGAACCAGAATCAATTCACCATGTGTTATGATTAACATTAACCATATTAGATTCATAACAGACAAAAGAAAACTGAGTACCTTTCTTGTCAAACTAGATCTTGAATTTTGAGCAATCCGTCTTCATGTGTCCCTTCTTCTTGCAAAAAAAAAAAAAAACTTTGACTCCTTTATGCTTGGATGAACAAGAATCTTTCCCTTTCCTTTAGCTTTATCCTTCATTTTCTTTCCAAAAGTGGTAAAATTAACCTTTTCACCCTCTTCCATCATTAACCTTCCCTCATCTTGCATACACATGGTCAACAATTCATTAATTGACTATTTATCCTTATGTTTGTTGTAAGAGATTTTGAAGAGGCTATACTGTTCGGGCAGAGTGTTCAATATAAAATGAACAAGGAAAATTTCCGACATGGTAACTTCTAATGTCTTAAGTTGAGCCGATATATCCCCTATGCACATGATATGATCACGCACACCTCTTATCCCGGTGAGCTTGGTGGATGAAAACTGCATACTTAAGGTATTGGCAAGATCTTTGTCAGAAGTTGCAAACTGCTCATCGATGGCTTTCAGAACTGGTTTGACTTTATCAATTTGCTCAATAGAACCACAAATACTAATTGATATCTTGGTCTTTATGAACATCATGGAGAGGGGATTGGACCTCTCCCATTTTTCAAAAAGACTAATAGCTTATGTATTGTGGTTTAGATAATGGGATTCGCTTCGTCTTTCCTTATAACGTAGTCAATATCCATCCATCCCAAATGCAAAAGATCTATCTCCTTCCATACCTTATAGCTATCACCCCTTAGTTTGGGAATATCACACTTAAAATAAAAAATATTATTAGGTTGAATAACTGCAAATGTTAAATATACATGCTTATTAATCAAAGATTGAGGCAAAGATACAATGACATGTTTTACCAATGGAAATCATGCTTTTAAATCATAAACCTAGTGACATAAAACTTGCTTGTGGGCTACAGTGTCACTAAATTAGATTTAAATAATCTTATGATAAGACTACCAAATCATGTTTCTTTTCCTAATCCTTGGGGTAAATTAGAAAATGTGATTTGATATCTCATCCTAATTAACCATCCAAAATATAATAAAAATTCCTGTGGAATGAGATTTATAATATTTCAGATGATTTAATTACAATCAATGTTATCAAATGTGATCTTAAAACTTAATCTATAATTTTAACCAAGGATGTTGTGGCTATTCCCTAATTAATTAAAATTATATCGATCACTTAACATAAGAAACTATAAACAATTTTAAAGAACAATATTATTAGCAACATAAATTCAATAAGGAATATAGTCACTGCATTGCAATATAAATTTGGTTGTAGTTAAAGAGAACCATCAATCTAGCATATAGTAGGAGAGTGGAGTGTGTCACAGTTGGATCCAAAGACTAGGGTTCAACTCCTGTAGGAAACAAAACAATTTTATTAATTTTGCTAACTGAGTAATTTTAATCCTTTTAAATCTGTATAAAATAAACCAGTGTAAAAACAACATCATTTAAATGCCTAACCTAGTGGTAGAGCACTACCATTGGCATTTCATATGACCTGATCAAATCCAAACGCAACCCCTTTTATCAAAATTTGAATCCAGTTGCTATCCTGAAGCCAGATATGCTAACCCAAATAGGGCTTACTGTGCTTGCATCCAAACAGGCTTAAGGGTCATTAGCCCATCATGGGCTCAAAATTAGCCCTAAACGTGAAGCCATATTAAAAAGGGAGTAGGGCCTAAATGTGGCTCAAAGAGTAATTCATCTTCTTCAACCTTTAGCTAGGTCACCCAACCCCATTCGTAAAATCTATTCTCTTTTTTTTAAACTTGTTAAATAAACACTCAAAAGATTTCATTTTCTAGGCATCACAGAGAGAAGAGCAAGGAGCAAATTGTGACACCCCTATCCCGGGGGTCCCGTTGACAACCCATCAACCTGTGGAAACCTGTAAATATCGGGTGTCCCGATATCACTCTCATTTGTCTCATATATTGAGACCCATTCCTATATATTTAATTCACAAATATACAACAATATATAATAGACTATTTAATTAACAGTCCATTTATAGTCCTAATATACAACAAAAAGGTATACATGTTTTGGTTCTACTTGAATATAATACAAGACAAAAACAAAACAAAACAAAGCTGCATCCAACATCCCGCATGCGCCCCATATATGGGTCGCACGCCCAGACGGACCTCGAACCTCGAAGTGGGTCCCACGACACAGCAAAGCTCGCAGCCGATAATCTCCTACAAGGGTTATTCCCCACCTAAGTGCACATGCAATGGTCGCATAAACAAACCCACATTCAAGTAAAATGTCTACATGAATGTATTATGTCATGCATGAAATGTCTTCATGCCCACATCCCGAGTCACCCACCGACTCCCTCACACATGCCTATTCCAAGTGTGACAACCGTCACTGGTAGTACCAATGACACAAACATATACCGAGCCCTCACCTGCTCACCAGTACCCAATGCAAGTGCAAATGGGCAACCAATCCCGAGTCAATCCCGACTCCTATCACACAACCTGAAGTCTATGTGATAAACATGACAGTGTGTCTTCTTTGGGCAACAGAACTTTTCGGATCATACCACGGGTCTCTTACACCCATGTTCCAGGCTTTTCACTTGAGGGGGTTAACTGTAATGACCCGCACCAAATAATACAATTTTTTTTACCAAGTTTGACCAAGTTGACCAACCAATAGTAGGTGGGGCAAAGTTGACTTTTTCAAGGATGAATAATTTTGGGTTGACTAAGACACCACTTCGTAGGCCCTGTCGATACGAGTTCATAGGGACTAAGTTGAACGCCAAACCGACTTACTTGATAAAAGTGACCCCTAGTTCAAACTACGTTGTTTTAGCAAAGGTTCAAGTCGCTTTCGATTTACCAGAAAACGACCATAAGCCCTATATATACATAGCTTTTCATGCCAAAGGAAACCCTAGCCCCAAACACTCACTTTGAACTCCAAAAACCCTAGAAAAACTCCCCAAACCCGTGAGCATCAAATTGGGTCATTTTGACCCATTTGCAGACCGTCCAAGTTTCAACCAAAAGAGCCGATTCGCTTAATTATCAGACACGACCGCACAGTTGGGGAGAGGGACATCCAGACGAAGCCAACCAGAAATTTCACGTTAACCGCCGCCGGACGCGCCGTGATCCGGCCTACGGAAGATGCGGCGCGCCATCGGGTCACCGCACTTTGATTTTTCGCCATTTCTACAACCAGGCCACCTTTACAGCTCCTTTCCACCATTTTGACCTTCGAACTCATCTACGTGTCCCTTTTTTGCATTTCGCACCGCTTGTGTTACAACGAAAACGTAAACCCACGGCTTAGATCGGCTTTCCTACCACCACAATGGATCATTGACCAAGGTAATGGTACCAATGAGTTCCCTGGCCTCTCGCTTCCATTTATACGCTTGGGCTTGTAAATTTGACATCGCTTGGTTAGGTTTCCATTTTAGTTGTTTCGTAATTACCGGTAGCCTGGACTAAATAGAGTACCGATTGGTCAAATTAAGTAAAATCAAGTCAGATAGCTGGAAATCGATGTTTTTGAATTATCGACTGCCTAATTTCGAGAAATTAGCTCCCCAGTGAAAGCCCCAATTTTGGGTATTGGGCCTAGGGCACACTATGTAATTGACCCGTCAGTCCAATTAGGGATGATTTCTTAGTTCTAAAATTACCTAAGGCCTTAGGGCATTCCAATGTCGTCGTTCAATTATCGGAGTCTTGCTGTATTTTATTTATATTGCTGTGCACTCACGGCCTGAGACGATCCTACAGGGAATGTAACTAAGCATCTATAGTCCGTGGAGTGGTCTACTTGTTTTTAGAATGTTTTGGGGCATGGCTTATGATATATATTTTCGGGCTAGTTATTTCATATATAACTTATCTGGACGGATTCGCCGGGTTGCATAAATGAAAAATCGCCTTTTATAAAAAACAAGTTTATCATTTCATGCGAATTTTGTCAACATTTTAAATACTATTTGAAGTTTTAATGAGTTCTGGATGAGTCCGTGGTATTTGAATATTTTGGGTACGTGGATTGAGGTTTTAAACCGCTTGAAACCTACTGCTTTAAGAAAGAGATTTCAGGTCTTCAGGAAATGATTATGATACAGTTGTCGCTTGAAAGTACTTGTGAGTAAAAATACGAATATATATTAATTACACTATCGTGAGGGCCTGATTACCGACTTGCTGGTATGCCACGATGTCGTGAGTTTAGTTATATATTAATTACACTCCACTGAGGTCTGAGATTTCATCGACGCCATGAGATGCTCATCACGATGTCGAGTTTAGTTATATATTATCTCCACTACGAGCTCCACATCGACTACAGGCGCCACGATGTCGAGAGATTTGTTATATATTAATTCCACGGGTACGTGAGGCTCCGACACGACGGCTGGTGCCACGATGTCGAGGCTCAAGCCACCCGATGGTGATATGATGGGTATACAACATGGTTTATAAAGGATATACGACGGTACATTGTCAGTCTCTAATTAAGTATGTTTTCCATATTTATAGTCGTGGTATTTTCATGGTTATTTTTACGACATGATGGTTATATATGTTTTATGCTTGATTTATATGTTGCGAACGATCCAGACTATAGTTTTCTCTTTAAAATCACGTTTGCTAGATTTTTGAGCATAAACTTCATATTTGGCTGGGCTTCTCGTAAAGTCATTTTATGAAACGTTTGCTAAACGGGGAACATTACAAAAGAGTGGACGTGAGGTCTTGAGAGAAGGAATTTTTCGAAAACAAAAACATTATTTTCCATATAAACTATGCCACTCACTGAGATTCTTTTCTCACGTTTATTGTTTTAATATCTGTTCCCTAGGTCCTGCAAACATAGGCCTACTCGCGCTCATTCAACACTCGCTCTATCTCGCGACAAATGGTGAGACTTCTATCCCACCTATATGTCTTTGCCTTTATTTGACCTATTTAATCTCATATTTGTAACCCTAAATTTAAATACTTAATGTCTGACATTAGTATTAAACTCATTGAGTTCCTTTTATGTATGACGTGGTTACGACCTACCTCGATAGGCCTGGCCGTGGATTTATCTATATATCTGAGGTGGCTATAGTGTCAGCAGGTATTTACTTCCTTTCTTTTGTGTGGGGGCCCCTTTCAGGCATTCCCTGTGAGATTGTACAATGGGACTCCACTAGGCTGACCACCCGGGCACCTCGGAAGGGCATCCTGCCTGGGTCCCGTCACTCATCGTATTCAGTTCCCGACTCCTCGGGTCAGGAAAAATACAAGTGGAAACTCATCCAAAGGGTTTTATATACCTTCCTGTTTATCCTTGAAATCGATTATGTCATTTATCCTTGGAATATAGTTCTTCTTCCTGATGGCCTTTAGAGGTTGTGTATAGACTACAGGAAGTTGAATAAGGCCTCCATTCGTAACCAATATCCTTTGCCTCGGATTGATGACCTATTTGATCAGCTCCATGGTGCAAGAGTGTTCTCCAAGATTGACTTGAGGTCGTGGTACCACGCTAAGGATTAGTGGAATCTGACATTCCTGGGGCACAAAGCATTCGTAACGAGGTAATGGCGCAGTGAGTTTCTAGTGATGTCTTTCTACCACCAATGCCCCAAAGAAATTTTCATGGATTTAATGAACCGGCCCGTCCACACTTAGATCTATTGTCATTGTTTTCATCGATCGATATCTTTTGTGTACCGAAAAGCGAAGTTGAACATGAGAGACATCGGGTTTGGTGTTACAGACTTTAAAGCAATACCGCTTTGTATGCCAAGTTTTAAAATGTGAATTTGCCGACCGAAAGTGGGGTTTCTGACAGATAGTTTATGCCGATGGCATTTAGGTGGATCCGTAAAGTAGAAGCAGCGGGCAAATCGGGATAAACTAACTACGATGACGTATACCTGAAGTTTCAGGATTAGCTGGTATTACCAGAGGTTCAGAAGGGTTCTCAAAATACAAGACCACTTACTGTCGATCAGAGCGAGATCGAGCCAAAAAGGTAAAGGTTGTCAATTGGCTTCAGAACTATTCTTTTCTGTGGTCTGGTCGTGGAATCTCTCCTAACCCTGGGATTCAAGGATATGGGAGCAGAAACCCTAATCCTCTATGGCTCATGGGTAAAGGGATTTGGTAGGGATTTTGTATGTAGGATATGATTCATGATTTCTTTCTTTAGAAGTTAGGATTTCATCCTAACCTGGGGACGTTGAGCGATGAGTCGGCAAACCTGTGATTCTTGCCTAAGATGTGTTTTTAAGATTTCGCTTCGAATGTAGCGGGCTTTATGTTTGAGTATCGGGATTGATTTGGTTGGAAACTTATGGAAAAAGTGGGGAAAAAGCATAGATTCTAGGCATTACTGTAATGGATTTTTCCGCTGGGCCAAATAAGGTGATTTTTACTATAACTGATCATTTCGTCCGAATCATGACTAGCTAAAGAACCCTTAAAGACTTATCTTCAAATGAGTAATACGGAGATAGGGAATACAAGAAAGGCTATGGTCGGGCGCGTTGTTTGCAGAACCCTAATAACGAAGCATTAGATATTGATCCTAGTAAGTGTGAAGAGAGGAGCGCACCTGGGATCAAGGCTTTACATTTTCAAGATAGCGATGATATGCGAATGACAGAAAGAATGCACCACCTGAGGTAATTTTTACGTGACACCATTATCGAGAGGATAGGTCCAAAGGGGGCTCATAGATTGACTCACTGAGGAGTTTCTCTCGAGTCCATAATGTTTACCACATCTCCATGCTAATACGCATGTATATCTCACCCTCACACGCATCGGAGGCACCGTAGATCGAAATGAGGACCACTATCCTATGAAGAATAGCCGCTATGCATTCCGGTAGGAAAGAGAAGGAGCCGCAACAAGACAATATCCTTAGTGAAGGTCCTTCGAGAAACCACCTAGTCGAGGAGGCGACTCGAGAGCCGAAGACCAAATGTGGAGCCATCCCCATCTCTTCCATAACATTGTGCAATGACTTCGTGGATCTAAATTTTTCTTTAAGGGGGGTAGATTGTAATGACCCGCACCAAATAATACAATTTTTTTTACCAGCCAATTGCTCGACCAACCACAGAAAGTGCGTTGTCGACTTTTTCAGTGATTTAATAATTTTGGCCGACTAAGCACACCACTTCGTATGCCTGCCGATACGAGTTCATGACGTTGAACGCTCAAAACCGGACTTACCGATAAAAAGCTACGAATTTCTGCAGTTCAACGACAAATGGCTTTTAAGAAATAAGCCCAGTTCGCCTTCGCCGCTTTACCGTAAAAACGCACCATGTGCCCCTATATACATTGCATTTTCATGCCAGCGAAACTCCTAAATTTCAAACACTCACTTAACCCAAAACCCCAAAAACTCCCCTAAACCTGCGAGGTCAAATTGGGTCATTTTGACCCATTTGCAGACCGTCCAAGTTTCAACCAAAAGAGCCGATTCCGGCCAGAATTACTGTACACGCGCCGGACAGTTGGGAGAGGGACATCCAGACGAAGCCAACCGTAAAATTTCACGGCCAACCACCGCCGGACGCGCCGGGATCTGGCCGGCGAAGCGGCGGCGGCGGCCATCGTGGGTCACCGGTAATTTCTTGATTTTCCGGCATTTCCGGCCACTTCAGGCCACCCCATAGCTCCTTTCCACCATTTTTGGACCTTCTGAACTCATCTATGTGGGTCCCTTGCAGATTTCGCACCGTTTAAAGCGTTAATGAAAACGAATGGCTGAAGCTGGGGGACGGGTTTTCCGGCCACCACAGCGACTGTTAGACCAAGGTAATGGTACCATACTGAGTTCCCGGTCTCTTGGCTTCGATTATATAGTATTGTAAATTTTGACATCGCTACAGCTTCCATTTTTTGTGCCATTTTTGATCAATGGTAATGGACTAGGCCAGAAGACTGACACAGCCAAATTCGAAAAATCAAGCTAGATAAGAAATTGACGTTTTTAGAATTATCGATTTGTCTACCAGAAATTAGCTCTGCGAAAAGCCCACTTTATAGACGCCCATAGGGCACATCGCAGAATTTGACTGCGAGTCCACCAGGATGATTTCTTAGTTCTAAAAATTACTCTAAGGCCTTAGGCATTCCAATGTCGTTGTCTTAATTTATTTGAGCTCAATTGGTATTTTATTTATATTACAGTACTACGCCGCTTCTGAGACGATCCTACAGGGGAAACACTAAGCATCTATAGTCTCTGTGAGTGGTTTAATGAGCTTTAGAATGTTTGGGTATATATGATATATATTTTGCGGTTAGTTATTTGCTATATAACTTATTTTGATCGATGGTCGGGTCAGGTATAAATGAAATGTCGCTTATAAAAACAAGTTATCATTTGATGTGAATTTTGTCAACATTTTAAAGATTTAAGCTTTAATATTTGACGAGTCTCATGTATTTGAATATTTGGGTACGTGATTGGGAGGTTTGAAACCGCTGAAAACTTCATTGTTTTAAGAAAGAGATTTAGTCTTCGTGAAATGATTATGACATGCTGTCGTTGGGGAAAAAGTGGATTTAGAGTAAAACATTAATATATTAATTACACGGTCGTGAGGTCGGATTACCGACGTTGGTATGCCACTACGTCGCGGAGTTTAGTTATATATTAATTACATCGGTCGCGAGGCCTGACATCGACTGGCAGGCGCCACGATGTCGTGAGCTTAGTTATATAGTTATCTCCATACAAGCAGTCGGATTACCGACTCGCTGGTATGCCACGATGTCGAGAGATTTGTTATATATTAATTCCACGGTCGTGAGGTCGGATTACCGACGTTGGTAAGGCACTATTTGAGGTCGTGGGCTTACCCGGCGGCAGATGGTATACACATGTGGTTTATGTACTGATATAATGCACGGTACATTGTCGTCTCTACTAAGTATGTTTTCCATATTTATATTGTGGTATTTCAAGGTTATTTTTACTTACATGATGGTTATATATGTTTTATGCTTGATTGAGAGGTTATGAATCGATTCAGATTACGTTTTCTAAAAATCATGCCTGCTAGATTTTGAGCATAAACTTCATATTGTCGGGCTTTGCAAAGTTTGGATGAGAACGCTTACAAACGGGGAACATTACAAAAGAGTGGATCGGAGGTCTTTATAGCGAATTTTCAAAACAAAACATTATTTTCCATATAAACTATGCCACTCAACGATTTTTTCTCACGCTTATTGTTTAATATATGTTCCTAGTCCGTGCACCATGTGGCCTACTCGCGCTGTGCATTCAACACTCCGCTTCATCTCGCGCACAAATATGACTTCATCCCACCTATATACTGTTTTGTCGACCTATTTAATCCTTTACTTGTAACCCTAAATTCGCAAATACTCAGAATGCTCTATTAGTATTAGAAACTCCTTACTTGAGTTTTATGTATGATGGCAGGACCTACCGATAGGTCGGTCGGATTTATTCATACATTCGAGGTACATAAAGGTCGCTATTTACTTTTTAGTGGGTGGGGCCCCTTTGTAGCATTCCCCAGATCGCACAATGGGACTCCACTCAGGCGTGGGACCACCAGGTACCCCGGGAAGGTATCCACGGATCCTGCCATGACGATCTCTTCAGTCGCCAAAACACACTATTTTTATTTCTTTATGTTTTAAACTAAGTGAGACATTTATCGACGTCATCCAAAGTACGAGCTCTCACTATCCATTCATCAATGATGATGATGACCACACACAGCACACACCCAACATACGCGATGTCCCCGTCATACGTGAATGCCAATGTTAATCGCATGTTCTCATGTCACATGTATGATGCACACTAGTATAATGATTTACTTTAATTGATTTCTACAAAGTATAAACATGTAAATCCATGAGAGATAATTCACATCTATTATGTTAATACATTTAAATACACATATATTAACATATCCGATACATATTCAAAGATGTTATTAAATTGTTAAAGAATAAATAGTCAGTCAAAAAACACTTCGTTGTTAAAACAGCCATTCCCTTAAATGATACTGGTCTTAAAATAAATCTAGACTTAGTCCAGGAATTTAGTTCGCGGCACGCCCAAAAATTTAGCCACAAACTCACTCGAAAACGGTCATGAAAAATACCACTATGGGTTCATACACCGCCGGTCCTGACCGACTACCCATGGCTACGGGCAGCCCCCAACACCGGAATATATTTTTTTACCAATTTTATCACCTTTACCACCTCAGATGCTGTTTTCGACCAGTCAAATCTTTAAAATCGATTACGTACGGTCCAAACCACACAACAAAGTCCAACATGCATTTTCTGGCAGTCCCGCACCAAAACCGCCCGGATATCACCTTCAAAACTCGTCCTGCATCGTCCTAAAACAATCTCATGGTCGGAATTTACTGCGGGCCCAAGTCTAACCCACACCCGCTTATTTACGAATTTTTAAATGAAAAGCGGTTCGGAGAAACTTTTACGAAGGAGTTTATCAAACTCCGTTTTTGGTGTCCACATCGTGATTGAAAATCGCTGCGTTCAACCGTAGTACTTCGGACTGGCCGAGCTCGAATATTGAGCACTTTAAAACCCTCCCTCTTCTCTTCCTTCACTTCCTTTCCTTTTTCTTTCTCCTTCTTCTTTTTTCCTCTTTTCTAAGAACTTTTTCCTTTTGCTTCTTTCTTCTTTCTCTTTCTTTTTTTTTTGCTTTCTTTGGTTTGTTTTCATATCCTCCTAGAGATAGCTATTGATCGATGTCAAAGTGAGGGAAATCTTCTTCCTTTTCTTTTTTTTTTCTACAGATATGCCTTTTCTATGTATTTCTTCCTTTTCTTATTTCTTTCTTCTCATTTTCTTTTGCTATTCTTTTCTTTTTTAAGCATACTGACCATTCTGGCAAATAGAAATTTCTCCTTTTTCCTTTCAAGCCACTTTGTTAGGGGTCTCACTTTCTTCTTTTTTAATTACTATTTCCTTTATTATCATCAATCATGTGGCCAATTGTGAGCCACATTCAGTGCACCACATACTTTTGCCACTGTCACTTCAGGCGCCATGTGGCATCCTAAATCACATCATGTGTCATCCGACACTTTACGCCTCAAAAAACGTGAAATTTTGACTGTCTCGAAATCCAACGAAATTCGACGTGGTAGCTAGATTTCGCGAGACGATTTCAACGGTGAAGTCCATTTTGTCATCCAAGATCTAGAAAAATTCCGGGTTTTTTCGACCGAAATTAACGTTTTACTATTTTCCATAAAATCTAGATTTTCCGGAGTTTCACATAAATTCTTCTCCTAATGCATTCTGCATCTCATGCAGAGTTCCCTTCAATGTCAAGTGTCCCATCCAACTAACTCACCACAATGTTTCCCTATTTGATAAACATAAACCTATTTATTCATTCTTTTCGTCGTTATTACCATATACCTTGAAACATTTATCACCAAAGAAAGATTAGACGTAAGTTAGTTAAGCTGAATAGGGTCTTCTTCATCCTCTGGTAAAACTCTATTTTTCTACATAGAAAAACCTTTTTTTTTAGGCCAAAATCACGTTACAAGATTGTTGAATGTAAACCTCCCTAAACCAAACGAAATACAAGGTAGGGGTTATACTGCTCTGATACCAAATGTTAAAATCAACAACTAAACAATTTGATCATATCAAAACAAATTAGAATACAACTACATCATATAAGTTTAGATGTTAGAACTTACCTCTAGCCATTGTTCAGAAACAGAGGAAAATTGGAACATTGGAAAAAATTGAAAACTGAATATGATTGAAATGGAGAAACCAAAATGAAATGATCACTTCTTATTCTTCCAAACCCTTCTCAAACAAAAACTTGGATCTTTATTATCCTGGTGACAGATGAGCAGGCTTAGGGACCCAAAATGTGCAAAGGCCTCTTCTTTATGAAGACTCAAAGAACAACGGTCTCTTAAAGAGGTGCAAGGGCTGAAGAGTTTGTTTTGAAAATGGGAGATTCAAATTTTAAATTTAAAACTTAAATATATGGACTATTCTAAATGTAAAAATTATACCTCCTCTATTTTCATCCTAATCAAATTATAGTACTATAGAATTAACTGCATATACACTTAAGAACAATCATTAACTGTGATCATATTTTATAATGAAATTAATAAGAGAAAAGAACTATCTTATTTAATATCATATTCATGAAATATCATTGTTACTATATTTCTCTTCATTTATAATATTTATCATCATTAATGTCAACGTTCTTCTTAATATTATATGCAATCGAAACTGTATGTTTCTCGTTAAATATATCAAAATATGTAATTTACGTTTTTTCTACACATCAAATCATATCAGGTGATGATGTGGTGATCCTAATTTCATTTTTCATCATAAATTTTTAATTTTTCTGCACTATATTTACTTATTCATTCTTTATTATAATGGGAGTAATTATAATTTCATAATATCTAAATATTCCCATAACTATATACAAACACATTCACAACTAAGTTCAAATGATATATTGTCATGTATTATGTATATGAAGTAAATTTAATTGGTCATCTTTTAACTCTTTCACTTTAAAGAAATGACCATTTATCATACTATATTTTTCTATTTTCTATTGTTTTTTCATATTGTGGCATTCACTTAAATCATTGGAACATCTCAATTTCATACTCAATTCCATTTCAATTTAAACTATTTATCTTATAGATTATTATTATTTTTCAAACTGATCAATACAATGCAAACAAAGTTATAGATAATACATGTAATCACACGATTCTCGACAAGCAATCATGACATCAATTCAATCTCCATTCAATCATTATCAACGATATTAATTGGACATAATTTATGCACCAACATGCTTCCTTCCAATGTCTTAAACTTCATTGGCACCTGCTGACTTCAAAGCCTTAGCCTTTGTGCCCGTTCTTCGATTTCAAATTCTCTATGCCTCCCATATGAGTTCTTTGTCTTGGTACATGTCCCAGACTTCCATGATTTCAGAGAATGGTTCTTGTTTTGTATGTCATCAATACAAAAAGTATTATATAGTGGCATACTTTTTAGTAGGGGTCATCAAAATTCGCAACTAAAAATACTCAGCAACCTTTAGCCTGATTGATCAGCCACCATATGCTCGTATAGGTGCATGATAAAAAACCGTTACTACATATGGGCTAAATATCCACGTCGTTTCAATCCGGCGGCCATACGCAGTCCATTAGACCTATAGCGCTTAGATTGTATACTCAAATCATTTCCCCCTTCTTCTCTTCCTCTCCCCAATCACGCTCTGCTTTATGTGTCCCTCTTCTCTCTTACACCTCTCCTTCTGCATTTCCAATCTTGTTATGTTTTCATCATATGATTTTGTTTTTTGAAAATTCAAACTTTGGTTTGTTGATGTTTTTTATTTAATTTGGATATTTTCACCACCTGGAGTTTCTAGGTTTTTACGTTCCGAACGGATGAAGAAGCCTCTGTAGTTTTAGAGCAATGAATGAGTATTCAATTAACTTAAATGAAGAGCAGGGAATTGTCCAGAAACTACAAGTGATCTGAATCACTAATTTCGATCTTCTCCACACCTCTCCAATGAGCTTGAATCGAGTGACAGTTTTTTCTCTTCATCTACTTATTGTTGAAATTTCTGCTTAGGGATTTGGTTTTAGAATTGTTCAGTGGTGTTTGCCTCTTCCTTAAATTGGCTTAAAGGATTTTAATAATTAAATTCGTAAGTACCTGTCATGTTGAACTAGAAATTAATATTGTTAGAAGCTTAAAATGTTTCATGGCTTCATTTCTTGACTGCAAAAATGACTTTTGAGAAGAAGGTCAGATGTGGAGCAAAGGAGTGCAGTTAGCTCTGAAATAAACTTGTGGCTAGAGAAGACAATATGTTAGTTCTATTTTGGTTTCGTGGTCATGGTATGCTTTTGTCAAATTAAATTTCCCAAGAGGCTCATATTTGCTACAAAACATTTTTTTATTTGGTTAGTATGTTTTGAATTTATGGTTCAGAATGCTAACTCATATGAATTTACACTGCCGATTTAAGGGCTGATTATGGATCCATTGTTAGTAAACAATGGCTTTTTTTAAAAAGGTGTTGTCCATGGAAAAAAGATAAGAGTCTTGGGTTTATATACTAAAACTCCAATTATGTAAGTAAGGTACATGACTTGAGAAGAGGAGATTCTTGCAAGCACAGAAATGGGGGTTTGAAGTCTGACAAAGCAAGTAACCTACTTCGATTTACTCCTCCCACCTGCTGCTGAATAGATCCGGGGACACATTCGCCGATTTTGAATTCAAATTTTAACATTATTTTTAGATTTAAATCCATACCTTTTGAATTAAATTTTATTCTTAATGGCTAACGTAATTACAGCCTAAGTTTATAAATTCAAATGGGTTCTAAGATTGAAAAACAACTTTTTATTTTTCATTTCCACCTTCAACTTGGAATCAATGTTCATCTCTGTTGTTCTTGTTCCAGAGTTCATCTCTGAAGAACTGTTGTATCCTGGGGAATAAATTTGTAAGGATAGGTTAAAGCGAACACTTTCTAAACTTGCTAAGGTATTCCTCAGATTCTCTACAGATCTCTGCTGCTGCTGCATTCAGACCACATTTGGGCCAAAGCTATAACATCCAAACCGCATTTCTCTAGTAAGATGGGAAAATATGTAAAATGAGATACACTACTGTTTGATGAAGAGCTTTATTTGAAGATAATTTTTTTACAAGAGCATACGGAGATAATGGAGATGTTTCCAGGAGAGGCTTTTGAGAGAGAAATTGCAGAACTATCCATGTTATGCTTCTGTTTAACTTCTCTATTATTATGAACATTCCTCTAAATTTGTTTGTGCTTCATGCAGATTGACACGATGGAGTCCTAGAAGATTGAGGTCTAGACTGGTACTTCAGTTGAAAAGCTTATGGACTTAGTAAAATTATAGTGAGTTTTGGCCTGCTAGAGTCTGATGATTTCAGAATAAACAATCATCAAGGTATCAGAATATGTATTTGTTTTATTATTTGACAAGTTCATAAATAATCTTAGTTTATTATTTTCAGATTGAAGTATCCATGCTCATGTCTTACCATTTATTAAGTTTTTAGAGTTCAAGAGAAATTATACCTAATTTTTTTTAGAAATATAGATAGTTGATCTTGTATTTGTTAAGTTTTCAAAGAGGGTCTATGTAATCCTCGAACTCAATTGAATATGCTTAGCATTTGATGCATCACTACATGCTTTCCTATGAGTAAAGGTTGGGTTTTTATAATCTTGTGCTTGTAATTATGCTTATTTTTATTATTATTTATTGATGATGATTGCTTTTTGTTTTTGCTTTTTTCTTGTTTCATTATAGACAGAAGAATAAACAATCTGGGGCTGGGTATGCTAGGGTTATTTGAAGTAGTTTTAGAATGAAAACTCGTCTGTGTGTATGCAATTACAAGTCAGCTGAATCTAAGCCCAGAGGAACACAACATGCACCCAGGCGTGCTGTGTGTATGCAGAATCTTGATCTTGTCAAATCATACTTGTTTATACAACATCCCCAATCCCTCATCCCCAACCCTTCCCCATCTGTATCGTCTGATGAGGTCACACCCATCTGAACCTTCAGGGTCGCCGAATGCTTCTGCTTGTATTAGTTTTTTGCTGCTGGTTACGATCCTAACAAAAGAGTGGTCTATAGTTTCCATGTTGCGTAGCATTCTGTCAAGACTTTGTGTTATGGTAATTTAATCATGGAAATGCTGCTACTGGCACAACAGGGATAGAATTAGTAGTGATAAGTTTCAAATTGGTTTAAAAATCAAGTGTGGTATGCAAGATTGCTTCGCCACTAAGAACTGAACCTGTTTTAGTTTAAGTCCATGTTATGTAAAACTTAGTTTTGCTGTTAATTTCATTTTTTTTAATTCATCCACTATGATGCTCATGGTTTCTGCACAGTTTTAAGGTCAGAAATAGTGGCATTGATAATAAAGTTCATTAGTCTGGGATCTGCAACATCCATCAAATTACTGCCGTACATATGACAACGAGGTTTGGCAAAGCTGAGATTTTTCATGAGTAGAAAATATATTCCATGCATTTAACCAATTTGTTTGTTTCTGATCAAAGCCGTTTTGGGGTAGTTTGAAGTACTTGATCATATCCTTGTTTTGAACAGATGGTGTGAGATGCCACGGCTAGGTAATCCTAAGTACAAGCTGCTGGGCAGGATGAGTTCGAATTTGGGATAGCCTCTAGAGAATGAGAACTTTCAGTGGCATTCGGATGCCATTCAGTCCCTAGGTGTATCTTCCGATAAGAATTTGGTTTCTAGTTCCCTGATGGTATTGTCCTACACATATCTTAATGAAAATAGGACACTTCATGATGTACTGAAAGAACCCAACCTATTGATTCCGAGAATTCCAGGCACTACAAGAAAATTGGGATATAGTAGCGCATTTTTAGCTGGGGTCAAAAAATTTAATGACTAAATATGTACATATGGACAAGGCCATCTAATTCATGCGGTTGAATGGATTTCTGGCCAACCTTTTAGCTAGGGAAATCAATAGACCGTTGCTATATTATGGCCCAATATGCACGTGCCTGTCGATCATGTAATGTCAAGCCCAATACGCACGGTTTAAAACAGTCTTTAAAAGAAATAAAAAATTTTATTTTTTGGTTTTTAAAAAAACAAGAGTAAAAATTAATTTAAGATATTTAATGGCTTTTTTATGGATTTTTTATATTGAAAGATAAAGGAATAAAAAACTAGTTTCTTCAGTAAAAGTTCTAGTCATAGGCATGGACATGCCAAGGACATAGCCCACATCGTATTATTATGCATAGGCATAGGCATGGACATATCCCATACTCAGAAGTACTAGTCAATCATTCAAGCCCACGTTTTTCATCATTATGAGGCATAGGCATGGACTTGAAATCATTAGAAGCAGTAGTGGTGGTGGTGGTGCGCAGCTTTAACGCCCAGCTCACGTTAGCAGGCCTCACCATCCATCCCCATAGTGGTGGTCTCATATTTTAGATCAGCCGCACACCCCTCCCCACAGCTAGGGCTTATCCACTTTCCTGAGAAGATTAGCATCTCTTTCATCGAGCTTCGTCGGAGATATTCACTACTGCATCTCTAAGTTTGTGGATAGTGGCTCTACTACTGCCCATTCGGTAGATCAAGACTACAAATGTTAGTTTTGTTTTCTCGCTTCTCTCACACGACCATACGCTTCCGACCATCTAGGAATCGCCCATACCGTGAAGGAGGAGACGAAGGCGAAGGGATTTCATGAATAAGAGTTTACCGTTATGCTATTTGTTCGATATCAAATGCGTTGTTTTCGTTCAGACCTCGAAGATGATTCTATCCACTGAAGATCAACGCTCTACGATTCTCTCAAAATACAAGGTGTGTTTCTCTTTGCTAGTTCTATTTTCAATTTGTTTTAAATTCGATGAAGAACCATATGGCTTCATCTCGTCTATGACTAATTTTTGGCTATGGTTTTGCAATGATATCCAAATGACTAATTTCTCTCTTTTTCTCTTGCAACTCTTTCGATTCGAAATGTGCTCATAGTCGAGAGTTTTCTCGCACTCAGCATATAATAGTCTCGCTAATTCCTACTGCGCCGATTTCACTGCAATCCCACCCTTGTTGCACTAATCTTGAACCTTGAACTGCCAATTCCCGGTAATATCATTTTCCTTCCATCTGATTCCATTATTTCTTAGATTGATATCTTTGAATTCCTAAAAATTTGCATGTATATGGTGCATGTTACCCCATATACTTTTTTTCTCTCTATTGTCCATGAAGGTGTTCTGAATTTGGCTTGGTGTTTATAACTGATCATGTTATTGGTATGCTTGATATAATTAGATCCTTTATGTTTCTAGAAGCTTTACATTTGGTATTAGAGCACAGCGTTTGACCTTTACCTTGTTTAGAAAAAAAACAAAAAAACAAAAAAACAAAAAAATTTTGGTTTAAGATGATTTATTATTAGTGGATCCTGTATCATGTTCAATGTAGAAACATATTCAGTGTATGTGACTTTTTTTTTGTTTTTCTTTCAAACCAGCTATGTAGGAGCATGTTAGAATCATGATTTTACCTAGTCTGTAGAATTCAATTGATTTATGTTGATATCATATGAATGAGATTTGACATAAGCAGATTTAGAATTCGTGTTCGTTTTATCCTTATGTGGGCATCCTGAATGAATATTATGGAAATCTAAAATTAAGCTTTCTCTTGAATTTGGTTCACATTCTCATTTGCATCTCATAAATCTCTGGGGTTTGGACACTACCTCGGTTTCTGTTGTTCTAACCTCTCCATAGTTTCGAAATTTTTAACATGGTATTAATTTGTGCTGGATGTTATTCGTGAGAAGAGCTAGAGGCTTCTTCGTGGTGTATTGAGGTCTTTATTTTGTGCTGGGATTTGGGGTAGGGTTGGCAGGTTTTAGTTGGGTGAATTATTTGCATGCTGTTTTTCTTTTTCCTAGATTTTTAGCATTTGATAAAGGAGCCATAGCTGACAATTTGGAGATATCCATTTAAGGCTTAATGGGTGATCTTTATTTTTGAGTGATAAATATAGTTTATTAAAATACAAGAAAAAGGATAAACTTTGTATTATGATTACCTAAATACAAAAACTTTGTATTTTTAACTCTGTTGTAAGAAGATAAATGGGCAACAGAAGATAAACAACAAATGGAAAAAGATGTAAGCTCTAGTTCTATTCGGGTCACTATTTTCTCAGCTTGATCCTTAAAAAATATGGTCTAAAGTGGACCAGCCCATCATTGAATTTATTCTTCTAAATTATATTTCCTTCTACTTTTCTTTTATGTTTTCTTTCCCTAGTATTTTTCGGATCCCAAATGGATTGTTGAGTTTCTAAATCTTGATGGGTTTAAGAAATGAATCCGAGGCTGGTGGGATGCTGAGTTCTAACTTCGACCGTCATCATTCGTTGTCGATAATATGTGTTTGATTATTTTCCCTGCTAATTCTGGTAGCTGCATGTTTTGTTGTTTTGGTGTTTGGTTTTCATCTTTACCAACTTTCCTGAATAAATACCATGTTATTAAGAATCAATCTAATACCATGAAATCTTTTGTCATATCCAGCAATCGGAGCAGAGAAAGAAGCTTGATAGAGATTCTGAACGTTCCCAGTTATGATTCAAGAAAATGACGAGCATCATGCCTACGGCCCGGGAACGTTCATATGATCGGTCTAGGGATTATGATTGTCACAGGTACTTGTCTTCCATGAGTCTCCCATTTTGCACTTAGATTTCCTTAGTGTGTCCATTTGGATAAACTTCCTGTTCTTTGCTTTTAAGAATGGATAATAGTTAGTTACTTCTGTGTAAAATACAAGAACTCATTAGAAGCTTTGCATTGAAATTGTAATGATTCCTAAAAAAATTGAGGTATTAACTAATTTAAATATGTATTTTTTTTTTTGTAGTTTTTAAGAATAATCAGGTGAAGTCCTATCCATTTTGTGTAAGAGTTAGTATTTTGCTTTATGGGAACTTCTATTTTGAAAACAAAAAATAGGAAATGCATCCATATGAAGGCTAAAGTTTGATATTTCTTTATAATGGTTAATATCAAATTTGCTTTTTGGATGCCACTCTTGAGGATGATATCCTTTGAGAACATGTATTCCAAAATGGTTTTAAACCATAGGGAACTCCGCTTCGCTTCACCTTTCTTTGTTCTATATGTTGTCTCACCTTAATACTATTATTTGTAATAACTTTATGATTATGGCGTTGGAGTTCTTCTCAAGGTTTTTTTACCTTTTAATGCCTTATTGTATAGAGGAGTTGTCTAAGTTTATCTTCTAACATGTTATGGTGTATTATGATGTAACTTTCTTGGTACAGTAAATTGGCTAACTTGTCAGACATTATGAGCTATAACTTGTCACTTTCTCTGTTAATGTTGTTTACATATTAAAACAATTGCAAAGCTTGATTAAAATAGAGTTTTAGGTGGTGTATCTTATTTTATTGCTTCATCATTTTGTTTTGTCTTTCCAAAGGGAACTTTGATGAAAATGGTTGGTGCAGATTGGTTAAGATCTGACAAGAGGGAAGATGATCTTGGTGGTCTTTCTGGGAGCATTGTTCTTGCCACAAGCAGTCCTATGAGCAAATTTACAAGTAAGCCTGTTTTGCAGAAATACGCAGCACAAATTTGGTGTTAGATCAACTAGTTTTAAACCTTGAGTTTGTTTAGTATTGAGAACACACTTGAGTTTAGTCTTGAAGACTATAGAAGATTCCAACTCAGTTTGGTTGGTTGTTGCTTTCTTGTCAGATTTCACTTATGCAAAAGATTTCGCTTTAAGGATTGAACATAAGTTGTTTTCTATTTTGAGAAAAAGAGCAGAATTTAAAGTGTCTTGCATAATGGAAAATTTTGCATGTTGAGATTTATCCTTTCCTTTAATATTGTTGTTATTTCAATTTCTATGCTGATGAAATTAGAAAATTGCTGTGCTCTAAAGATTTGAATATGTTTGTTGCAATAAGTGTTCTGACAAGGAAAAAAAAAATCCTTACAACTGATGTGACGCCCCAAATCCCGGGGTGTCCCGTTGACCACCGTCAACCTGCGGAAAACCTGTGTCTCATATCATGAGACCCATACATGAGTAAAAATGGTCACATTGGCCTACACATCATATTCATCAACAATGTATATTTTATACAAAAAGGAGTTAATTTACAATTTGTTTTAATTACAAATTATCCAAAACTGGGTCTTTTACTTAGATTTTTACAAAATACATAACAAGGCCATATATGACAATTTCTTCATCTCTAAGACCTCGGATGCGTCCCATCCCTAGGTGAACTCTGCACTAAACATCTTTCTCGATGTAAAGGCGAGCAATGCCCAAGAAGGGAACTATCTTACATGGGTTACTCCCACCCAAGTTAAGTAATACGTGAATTCAGCACCAAACACATTCAAGCAAATACACGATCCTACTAATATCTAATGATATGCATGAGAATGTGACTCCAATTCTTTTCCACTTTTCGAGTCTCACCGACTTACCACGCCTGCTCCAATGAGAAAACACCGTTTTCAAACAAAAGGTTTTTGTCTCGAAACATACTCACCAAGTTTCCGGTGAAAATCTATCGACAACCCTCCGGTTTAATTTGTTTGATAAATTTCGAAACAATTCATGGGCCCCTCCAACGTAAATTGTTGGACAATCTCCCAACCCAATTCTTCGGAAAATCTTCCATTGAAATTCCTTTCACAACCATTTCCTTTTTTATTTTCTTTCATGTCATGCACTCACACCTACCATTCCAGGTGCCCCGGTGCATGTGGAATGCATTATGCCATTTCTAAACCATTCATGCCAAAATATCAATCATTTATATATTAACAAAATTTTCACATACTAACCACATGTTATGTATTCATAGCAATAACATCAAAATTAGCTCACATGGGCTAATAACAATTCAATTCCAATGGCTCACACACAATTATATTTTTATATAATTCAAGCATCATGTTAACACATTAAATTCCATGCATTAACATATTAATTTCCACACAATTCAAGCCATTCATTTTAAGCAAATTCATGCAAATAACACGTGGACTTTGCTGTCCAATGAAGCAAACCGGACTATTTTTAACAAAGCCCCACATCTTGCAAAGGCTGTCCAAAACAAGATCGGCTCCACTTTTGTAACTAAAGTAATCCACGGCCATTTCTGGCCTCACACACACCAAATACAATTCCGCATGTCATTTAACACTTCATGCAAAACACAATATAACACAAGCCACCCAAATACCAGGATCGCCCAAACGGTCCAAATTTCAAAAGATTTGGGATCCCAATTTTCGACTGAATCAACTGGCCTCTCATGGCCTCATACCATCCAAACCATTTACAAGGCTCTTAAAACCGAAAATAAACCGAGTAGGAATAAACCCCTACCTCCTAGAGTTTGTCGAAACTCCTCAAAACTGGTGCTCACGCCAGAGCCCTCAGAGCGAGGAGCAACTTTGCCTCTCGCCCAACGGTAACCGATCATTCGAACGCCAGTGAAATCTGCAGGTTTAATATCTCTCTCTAACCATGTTTCTCCACCGCCGATTCCATCTCAAAAATGAAGAGAAATGTTCTTTTCTCTTTTCACTTATTCCCATTTTGTCCTCACTTGCCACTTGTCAACCTCCCATTGGTTAAGATGATTACCCTTATCCTCTTTTCCACCCACTTTGGATTTCCATCCAATTAGGAGATGCCTCATGTCCACATAGGCCCCACTTGGCTCTCCTTGTTTGATTAAATCAACCCGACGTAAGACTGTGAATCATCTCAAAATGTGCCAAGTGTCCCGCACCACCCTGCTACTCGAAAAACGTGAAATTTTCGAATCGTCTCTAATTGACGTATATTAGATTTCACGGACATTCAAACTGGGTAGTCTGCTTCATCATCTGAGATCTAGAAAAATTCCGGATTTTGATCAAAATGATCATTTTACCCTTTTTCAGAAAATTAGAATTTTCTCGGGGTTTTACACGGTCATGGTTATCACTTAAACCTAGAGTTGGGTGATAGGAGTCGAGACTAACTTGGGATTAGTTACCCATCGCGACCATGCGGTGTTGGGCGAGCCGACAAGGGCTCAGATGGATGTCAGTCCATGACGATTAGTTTGATGTTCCACCGTCACGCTGATTGTGACCGTGGAAGGTTAACGCTTGCACACCAAGCAAAGGAGTCACAGAGTGCTATACGACGGCCGGATGACAGGCGTAATTTTATCTAAATTTTTGGGCGGAGGGGAGAATGAAACCCCGAGAAAATTCAATTTTATGAAAAAGGGTAAATGGTACTTCGGGTCAACCGGAATTTTCTAGATCCGACACAAAACTGACTCACCATGCGAACCACTTTTAGAAACTAGCTACCACGCCAAATTTCACTGGACCGAGACAATCGAAAAATTTCACTTTTTCGAGGCAACTGGGTAGTTCGACACTTCAAAATACTGAGCTAGCCAAGATATGCCATGTGTCATGTGCAGCAGTTATCAAACATGAGCCTGAGTAAAGGCCAAGCAAATATTGGCGATGCATTGTCATCGACGAAAATCCAGCGGGGCGGATAAGAGGATAAGGTGTAATCCTCTCAACCAATGTATGGGTGACATGTGGAATGAGTATCGTGTTCCTTCTGACCCAAGCCTCCTAACCGGCTTGGGAGAAGGAAAATGCAGGCAGCTTTAAAGAGAGAGAAAGGCGGATTTTTAGAGAACATTCAACTTCTCTCTAAATTTCCGAATTATCGGGACTGTCGACCAAAGGAGGTAAGAAGCAAAGTTGCTCCCCACCGCAAGGAGCTGCATGTGGGCATCCAGCTGTGGAGTTTCAACCCGGCGTAGGGTCTTCCTACCCTGGCTTATTTTGGCTTAAGAGCCATTGTTCGCTTTGAAATGGTATGAGGACATGAGAGGCCATTTGATCAGCCTCGAAAATTGGGACTACATGCTAGAAATTTCCGACCGCTTTTGGTCATTTGGATTAATCTCTGCCAAAATGGTCCTGTTTCATATGTGTGTTAAATTGTGTTTTGGGTGTTGTGAGGCCGGAAATGGCCACGGATTTCGGTTCCAAAGAAGTGGAACCGAGGTTGATGAGGGGGCTGTCCATGGACAGCCCACCCACTATTTTTGGGGATTGTTAAAAACAATCCCGATTTGCGTGTTGGACAGAAAAAGTCCATGTGAATTTGCTTAAAATGAATGACTTGAATTGTGTGGAAAATAATATGTTAATGCATGGAATTTAATGTGTTAACATGATGCTTGAATTATATGTAATATAATTGTGTGTGAGCCATTGGAATTGGATAAATTCGGTTAGTATATGCATGATTTATATATTAACATATTGCTGAAATACATGACGTATTCCATACGCATCGCACCCTAGAATGGTAGGTGTGAGGGCATGACATGAAAGAGAATAAAAAGGAAAATGGTTGTGAAAGGAATTTCAATGGAAGATTTTTCGGAGAATCGGGTTAGGAGATTGTCCAACAATTCACGTCGGAGGGGCCCATGAATTGATTCATAGAGTTATCCAACAAATTCGCCTCAGAGGGTTGTCCAATAGATTTTACAGAAACTCGGAAGTATGTTTTCGAGAACAAAAACCTTTTGTTTTGAAAACATTGTTTTTCTCACTCTGGGCTAGCATGCATAAGTGAGTCAAGGAGGGCTCAAGATTATTGAAGGAGTGGGTGGGTCACATTCTCATCCATATCATGTAGACATTTGAGTACGAACATATATGTTTTGCTTGAATGTGTTTGGTTGCCATTACATGTGCATTTAGGTGGGGAGTAACCCATGTAGGATAATTCCACTATTGGGCATTGCTCACCATGTCGAGGGAAAATTATTTCAGGTACAGGGAGTGTTCGGGAAGACGACGCTCATTAGAGGCCGCTTTTGAGAAGAAAGCCGACATGTGGCTTGAAAGATATATTTTGTAAAACATGTATTAGAATTCTTAATTTTAATATATGTTTTATATTAAGAGTGATGTAATAACTCTTTAAAACTATGGTAATATAGTTGATGAATTTTTGTGAGTCCGATGTATGGAACAACGCGGCCATTTTACTTCATACAGTCTTCAAGATATGAGACATAGTTTTCCCACTTTCGCCATTTGTCAACGGACCCCTGAATTGGGGCGTCACAACTGATTTATTAATCCAAAAAAACAAAATATTTGGCTATATTTGGAGGTTAGCGGGTGCCACTTAAGGGACTTCTATGGCTACTTCCAGCCTCAAACCACATCTATAGAGCGTCCTATAGCCGCGATCAGACTCAAAATGCGGCTATAGAGTAGTTTTAATGTTATATGGCCTACAGCTGGGGTCGGGCTTGACCGCGACTATAGCCTAAGGTTTTAGTCGCCTAGTACAAGCAATCTCACATCAATAACATTTGGTTACACCATCTATGGCAGCATCATGCCGCGGTTTCTTTTATTTACGGCTATATGTTATAGCTACATTACTTATTACATTTAGCCATGGTCACTGACCACGGCCACAACCTCCTTTTCTTATAGAGCATAGACCTCCACGACACTGGGTTTATGATTTTGTATGTCTCAGGCTTCCATGGCACTGATTCTTTTACTTGTTATGTCTTAGATTGTTGGAATATGTGCTCATAAACAAATGAGATATATTATATTTGCTAATTATTAATACAATTATAAGTAGTTTCTTCAATATTAATTTTTGCATGCATTATATGCTTTATAAATATTGAAATCTTTAATTATTTAAATGTGACTTTAAATATTGCATATAAGTGTTATATACAAGAGGATAATATTTAAAGTAAAATAATCTAAATTTATCCGTAATTAAAAATTAAAGGTGGTATATTTAATTTAAAATTATTGGCATGATTCATTGCATTCTAAATGGAATGATCTTATCCAGATTGTTAATAATGAAATTATTGGAATGAACGTGCTTTATATGATTTGATCACATAGGACATGAACATGATTAATTATGAGTCTCTAATAAATTTCTTTGTGACACAGAACATTCATTATTAATCAATGCTGGTCATATATTGATTGATCTTAATTCTAAGTATTTAGTAGACTCTTATTTATTATATTATATTTCTTTATGTTCCAAGAAACAACACAAATACATAGTGTCAAATGATTGGCATATTGGAAATATAATAAAATAAATAGTTGGGAATATTAATATTAAAGATGAAATCCATTCCTTCTTTTAAGAAGTCAAGTGAACGATTCCTATGAGTATTTATCCAGGGCTTGAATAATAAAAATGCTCAATTTATGGTTATATCATAAATGTATTATTCATTATAAAATTAACAACACTTACAGATAAAGATGTAGTTGAAGAGGTTAACTGAAAACCTAACTTTAATTATGAATCATTTATGGAGTGAATATATCAATGGACGATTACTTAAATCCTTTGAATATAATTACTTTTATAATTTTAAGAGTGTAATTCCAAATTTTGATTTTTAATTAAGGTGTCATATTTTTTTTTTGGCTTTTTCTCAAAGCAATTTGCCTGAATTTTTAAAATTTTCTTCTAAATAAAATTTTATTCTGACTTATTTTCCAAATAAAACTTTTTTATTTGGAAAAAGTCATATTTTAAAAGGAAAAAACTATATTTTGAAATCTTCCTAAAATATTTTAAAATCTTCTTGAAATATTCTAAAATCTTTAAAACCCACACACAATAATCTAAAATCAATCTATTTTTTAATTATTAATTTATATATTCTATTCTAATTATATAAAATAGGTAAATATAATAATTATTTTTTTAACAATGATAATAATAAAAATTTTATCATAAAAATTTTATCTTTTTTATTTTTTATTTTTATTAATATATTAAAATGTTATACATATATTATATAAATATTTTTCATTTTATCATAAGAATAAAGTTAAACAAATTTTATTCTTATATAATTAAGATATTAATTTTAAGCATATAAAAAAAAAACAACTTAATATTTAATAGAAATTCAATATTAAAAAAAAAAAAACCTTCATACTTGATAATATTACAATGATATGTGTCACTAGCAAGATGGAAGACTTGGTCTAATTTGATTTAGTCATTGTTGTTGAGTCTGTTATTGAGTTGCTATTCTTTTTCCTATTCTTTAGCATTTCTTGTTCTTTAGCATTGTTTTTATTTTCCCTTCTAGTTATATCGCTATATTTAGCCTGAATGAGTTCAATAAAAATAAGCAATTTTTAATTCACCCAACAAACCCCTTCTTCTCCTATTCCTCTCTTATCCAAAATTATTCCATATCAGTGGTATCAGAGCCAAAGGTCCCAAGTTCCTACCATGGACACTCGCGGCAAAACGAATGCAAAATTCCTCAACGATGTCAACGAAATCTTGGCACGACATGAGACCAGTTTTGATTAGGTGAATGCAACCTTACAAGCGGTGTTAACCGAGTTTCAAGCTCTTCAAACCTCCCGTAGCCAAAACACTAGCCCTCCTGAAACCAAACCATTTGCCCATGAAAAATCCTCACACCCACATACTTCCCATTCTAACACCATCCATTACCACCCTCATCAACACCTCAAGTTGTCCTTCCCAGTGTAACGGAGATGACCCAACTGAATGGAATTACAAGGCGTAATACTTTAATCTGCACATTGCAAATTGTGACCAACAAGTTCATCTAGCCTCTTTCCATTTGAAAGACATTGCCCTGCAATAGCATAGATGGTTGAACCACCGCTAAGTCAGAATTCACCAAGGTCGTATAAACCGGGATTTAATCCCACCACATGAGGAATCTTTCGTAAGCTCTAACTCTCCTAACAAACCACAAATGTAGTAAATTTATTTCGTGTGAAGCTACAAAGCTTTCCCACCAAGTTGATGACCTGCCTGAAAATTTTCTAATTGGTTGTTTTATTGTAGGACTCCGAGACGACATCCGCATAGACGTAAAACTTAAACAACCCAGAACCTGGTATATACACAGGAGGGCTTACTAATCGAGAACGCAAACTACGCATAGGAGACCAAACCAACAACTCTTATCGCTGCACAACTCACAACAAAGCCTCACCTAATCCAATAGCTAGGGTGCTAGGACCTCCACCAACCCAGCGCATGAACCAAAGTTCCAATACTCGACCAGTAACCTTCCGCCGAATCACCAATCAAGAGGCATGCGAACGTCAAGAGAAGGGGTTTTTCTATTATTCTGACTAGAAGTTTGTCCCACACCATTGTTGTGAACGACCACAATTATTTATGATCAAGGATTCGCCCCATCCGAGCATCGAGTATGTTAAGGGTGTTCAACCAGAATCAGAACATCATGAAGCTATACCCAATTACTTTATTGCACTGCGTGTGCCGAACACCCAATAAACCATAATGTCTGGAAAGTTGAAAACAAGAAATGCAACTTATGCTAATAGATGGTGGCGCACTATAAACTTCATCGACAAGGCTATCTTCTAAGTTCGGGTTACCGCAACTGTGATAACGCATGTTGATAACCGAGAAAATAGAATGCTGGACAAGTCGCATTTCACCACCCTTCACACTTCACCACGACTACTATATTCTTCTTATCGCAGCATGCTAGTTGGTATTGGGAGTGAAATGTCTTGCAACTCTGTGGAATCTCATCGAGACGACTATAAAGCAAATTAATCAAGAACTTCAACGTAAGGTGAACTTCCACAATCTTTCCATGATCGGGACGAATGGGCATCAAAGCCTTAATCGAAGAAAGAATTCAATGGAATACACGATATTGGGCTATTTTTTCAACACCTTCCAACAAGAACAACCAACCAAATTCCTACCCACCCGATATCAACTCATTCCAATTCTTTCAAGTATTTGAATCACCTACCGCTTGCCTCCAAGACGCCTCGACCATCACATTCCAGCAATAATCATGATCGCTAAGCAGGAGGCCATATTGATACCTTATTACTAGAAAACTCGAGATAGAGAAATGGAAGTGTTTTTATGACCTGGTTTGATACTACCAAGCCACACTCGCTCATCCCTAATGTTGTTGGTAAAGAAAAAGAATAGGCTGTGGAATACTTCTTGTGATTACTCCAGCACTCAAACAACATCACAATTAAAGATAAGAGTCTAATTCCTATTATCGATGAACTGTTATATGAGCTCCATGGTGCCAAATTTTACTTGAAAGTGGATTTACGGTCTGGATATCATCAAATTTGTGTCCAAGAAGATGACATTCCTAAAACCGCATTTCGGACACTCAAAGGGCATTACGAGTTCATTGTGATGCCATTTGGCCTCACTAACACACCAACAACCTTCCAAAGTCTCATGAATGATCTCTTCCATCTCTATCTACGGAAATTCATTTTGGTTTTCTTTGATGACATTCTAGTTTACGAAACTGGGAAGACCATCTGGCATATGTTGAAATTGTTTCACAGATTCATCAACTAACAGTTTGTTTCATAAGAGAGTTGAAAATGTAGATTCAGTTTTATAGTCGAAGCACTGGGGTCAAGAAGTTAATTTCGTAAGGTACTGCTGATCCAACCAAAAATACAAGTCGTCATCGAGTGGCAACACCGCCATCAAAAGAGGTTCTCGATTTAGGAGGCTACTACTGAAAATTTATCTCGTCATTTGATTAAGAGCGCTTCCTCAATCCTGGCCACCTGGAAAGCAAGGATGGATTTCAATGGAATGAGGCAGAAGAGATGGCCTTCAAACAATTAAAAGAGGCATTGACACTTTACCAATCTTACGCCTCGATTTTATAACCATTTTTGATTGAATGCAACAAATAAATCTGGACTTTGTGCAATTTTTACCCAACAAAATCAACATCAAGTGGGATGAACAAGCATTGTTGTTCAGCTTGCACAACCACTCACAGAAAAATGTTGGTTATCACAAAGCAATCAAGAAATGGTGTCCATACTTGCTTGGAAAACCATTTACAAATCCGTGACCGACCAAAGAGTTCAAGACCGCTGAGCAACAATCACTACACTAGCACAAACACGATGGCTGCCAAAAATACTTGGTTATGATTATGAAATTGAGTATAAACATGGGCTTGAAAATCAAGGCGCAGATTCGTTGTCACATGTAGTTGAATTCCAATTTTTATCCATTTCTCAACTAATGTAAAATTAGTGGCCAATACTTAAAAGAAGTTCAATGCACTGCTTACATAATTATTACAAAAATAAAAATAAAAAATCCTCTCAAGTTTCACAAGGAAGTTTTGCCATGATTGAGTGTGGTTCAAAGGAGTATAGTTACTGATTCCACCCTAATCTGATTTTTAAGATAATGGCCACGCCATTCTGCCAATAGTTAGTCACCAGTTTCATAAAACCCTCTTTCAGACAACAACATATATATATATATATATATATATATATATATATATATATATATATAAGAAAGATTACGTGATATTATTTTTTTTTTTTGGCCCTTAATATGCACCAGAAGAATATTTTTGAACAATGACGTCTGTCAGCGATTCAAAACTGATTGTATGAAGCTGTTTACTTCAGCCGCCACCTTGATCTTACCAAATGTGGACTGCATTCGATGGACTTTATCGAGGGGTTTCAATGGATATGTAAGTAACATCATGGTAATGTCATCGATTGGACAAATATGTTTCATTTCGTAGCCTCGAAACACCCTTTTACCGCTGTAATTGTTGCCAAGGCATTTGTTGCTAACGTGGTTCGCCTACATATTCGACCTCAATCGCAGCTAACTGGGATGGTGTGTTCACATCAGTCCTTTTCACAATACTTCTGGCCATACCGGTTGTGTAGAGCCCGCTACCATCCATAATCGATGGCCAACCAAAGTTTTCAATTGAACCTGAGCAAGACATGACAGCTGGTATGATACGAAGAATGGCTCGAATGGACTCAGTCAGTTCAAATACAACACTTCCAACTCACCCCTCCAAAGCAAGCCAACACCCTAAGTCGCTAATGAACATTCCTCCAAGTCTATTGGAATATGTACTATAAAATTTCCACATCCAGATGAGTACCTATGCACCGAGATGCCATCCTACGTGAGTCGACATAACCCTTCTACCGATAGATCAAGGAAAACGCCACAAAAACACCGGCGAGTCTGTTCCTTATGGAGACATGGCTGAACTCTAGCCATATAGACAGACTTATGTGGATTTTTGAGCCTCCATGAAGCTCTCACCCCATTCTTTGGTCCATACAAAGTCATATTGAGAAAGTCAGTCCAAAGGTTACAAACCAAGCTTTCATTCTGGACTTCAAATTCATGATGTGTTTCATGTTAGGTTAAGAAAGTTATCAGGACTCGCTACCCAACGTCATTGATTTATGCAGGGTGTCTGAATCTGCAATTGAGAACCAACACTCTTCTTATCATAGCATTACACAAGCAGATAAGGGTTTTATATCAAATATTGTGGATGGGTTTTCTCAGACAAATGACTTACAATTGTTCAAAATGAAGACTGTTTTGATTATATGTTTTGGAAAAACATGAGGTTTTTGATGGTTGAAAACTTCAAATGAAATGAAATAAAACATAAAAAGAAGGTCTTGAAGTAAGAATACTGGTCTTTGGGTTCCAATAATCATGGTCCTCAGCCCTCTTTTTCTCAGATGGGAAGGATATCTACAGTCACTCCCATCCGACTCGCTTCTAGGCTACAACTTAACCTGCAATAACTATCCTGAAATGGTACTCACCGAGCATCAATATTTACACAGCTGGAAAACAAGTCTCTCGACTACCTTCCAATACCAATAGATGATAACTAATGAATCTTAGTGGATCTAAAAGGTCATAACGCGACCAACCCTAAAGATTATCAACACGGATCATTCAAGGTAACTAAGACTTTAACCTATTCAAAAGGAAATAATTTCCAATGAGTACCTACGGAAAATCCATGGAAACCTCCAGTCATTTCAGATCCTTCACCCGAAGAACCTTCTTCTTCAAGAGGAAGGGTTTCTAGTTGACTTATCCTCCAGCGTTGTCCCTGAGGGTGTCATGCGAGAAAGGGAGAGAAAGTGAGGGAAAAAGAGAAAAAGCGGGAACTACCGAAAGGTTGGTGCCCAAAAACTTCATTAGTGGAGAAGATCTCTTTTACAATGTGTCTCATCTGGGCTGATGTACCAAACCCCTTACAAAAATACCAAAACCAAAACAAATACTATTACAAGGGATAACAGAAACCAAAAAAGTGACAAAGGGAAGTCACAGTCGTGCCAACATGAACAAGGTCGCAGAGTCGCGAATTTTCGCACTCATAGATCGGGCAGTGGCTCTCCTCTTCGCCTTTTTACCCTCTCTTCTTATGGTTTCAAACCCAGCTCGAATTCAACTTGACTTCTTCGTGCAGTAGGCCGACTAATAACTTTGGCATAAATAGCCTCCAAAACAACAAACTTAGCCATAACATTTGATTAGTAGCCTGCAGGTCCCAATATGCTTAATTCGAAGTAATTAGGGCTATTTAGTGCACAAAAAAGCCTAAACCTCATTAATATGGTCCCCTGTATCTTACACTTAACTCCATCCTTCCACAACCTGAAGTCATGTATATGTTATTGCTCAATGTGTTTGTAAATGTTAAATCATGGTATCAGACAAGAAGACTTCCTACTGAAGAAATTTTTGTGAGAATCTTCACTGTGCATTACTCACCCTATCGTGAGGTACTGGAAACGATATTGAACCTGGTCTGGACCTAGGTGGCAAGAATATTTATGGTTTCTTGTGTATTTTGTAGAATTTTGGACAATTTATCCGTTTTAAGATGAAGAGAAAGAGTTGTAATGGAAAATTCGCTGTTTCGTTCAATAGTCATGTTTTTCCAAAGTTTATACATTGATCTTAATAATCATGCCACGGAGTTGAATTTTGCCAAGCCTGGGAGAATAGTCGAGGCGCAGAAATGCCGAAAGACTATTACTTGCATGCTCGCGTGGGCTTTAGGTCATGGCTGGCGTTCCCGGTCGCGATGGAGCTTTTCGAATTGCTCACGTTCCTTGTGTCGATAGGTTCCTCTTTGATTTCGGCAACATATGTCACGACATAGCCTATCCATGTCGCGATAGAATTGTTTCTCCTGTCAGACAATGCCCAAGAGTTTCTGCCACCACCTCCAGATTGGTCACACAACAAGAGGTGCGCGCCATGACTTTCAGTCACAAATGGGTTTGTCTTAGCAGGGATTTCTAAGTCGAGACAACCTCACGTAGAATACTCATGACTCAGGCCATATGTCACGGCAGTATTTATGTTTGTAATAGATAGAGTTTGGTCACACAGAGCTTTCATATCTATGAGAATAGTTATATGTCGCGACAGAGTATATCTTACATTGCAACAGAGGGTTCCAAGACATAAGGTCTTCCATGTTGTGATGATATGTTCATGTCACATTACAAGTATGCATGCCACGTCGCAACAAAGGGCGGACTGCATGATAGGCGCTGATCGATTATAACTGCTATGTCGCTGAATGTAGTCAGCACTCGTGACAGAGGTGCTCCGTCATTGCAGTTCATACGCTTGTAAAGATACCTCTAGATTTAGGGGTGTCATGGCAAAGATGCACTGTAGAGCCTAGTTTCATCAATAATGAGTTAGATGTCGCTTACTAACAAAGATAGCTGCACGACATTGTGCATAATGATCACTGCCAGTAGAACTACGGGCACAGTTTAGAGCATGGTATCTGGGCAAAGTATTGCGATGAAATATTATAAATATAGTCGTGATAGATATTGTGTTATATACTGTGGTAAATTATATACTGGGTAAATAATATAGGAAATTTTGGTTAATTAGGTGAGAAAATATTTAAGGGTTTAGCAAAATAAATAGTTCAACAGATGTATATTAAGAGAGGCATGGCGCACTACAAATTGAACGAGGAAAAAGAAATCTCAATTCTTCTATTTGACACATGTAGACAAAGTCATATGTGGACATAGGGTCACCCACGAGGCAATAGCCGAACACCACATGTTTTTTTACCAACTAGCCTCAGAGCTGGTGCTAATGTCGCCATTGCAAAGCTAGTGCAATGGTCAAGAGGACCGAAAACTCCAAAGATATATGAATATCATCCTCCCACTTAGCTACTGGGGGGATCAAATATAGCTTGACTAATGTCTCATGCCCAAAGGGTTTTAGAGGCTGAGATTACCTCCGATTCCACAGATCAGTTAGCTAAGATGGTTAAAGGGTGAACTCAGGTGGCTAGGGATTTTGACAGCATCATGATCTGGATCATTGAATACAGAGGAGTTCCAGAGCCACAGGTTTTCCGGCATCCATAGCAAAGTCTGAGTCTTGGTTAAAATGAAGTATGACCGCATTTGAATAATGAGGGCTAAGCTCAATCGAATTAGCACGTCGTGGATGGATTCGAGGCCACACATGGCTAAGGTGAGAAAAAGTTTGAGGATGGCTCCAAAGTCATTCATCCCGAGCAAGATTGTGATTCCTCCAAAGACATGGACTCTTATGGTCAGACTACTATAACATGGGAGAGAGATAGACATGAGAGATTGAGGATCAGCCGGTGACAAGAGCAGTTGGAGGTCTTCTAATCAGAAATAAGAAATGACTTTTATTCCATGAGGATTTGTGACGTGGCTGCACACTGGCCAAGGCCAAAACTAAGGTCAGAGTTAGGACTCAATGACATGTTACTATCACACACTGGGCATATGAGGCACTTGATTTCCCAATAAAGGCAAAGGTCTTGCAGTTATGATACCACAGCCTTAATCTGGCTGGTGAGACACACACTCAAACACATGAACTTTTCACTCAATATAATGTGAGTAACCAAAGATCGGCCCTTAGAGTACGACACGCAACCTACCATGTCACAGCAGCCAGAGCCCAGGGTGGCGGGGTCTAGGCCGAGGCGGTGGCTCACAAGCCAGACTGTGGACTGCAGGAGGTCCGAGCCATTACTACAGCCCACACCAAGGAGGAAAATCGCCGATTATCTGTATGTTTCTATCCCGCCATATCAGTGATTACTTTATTTCATCATAGTGCATCACATTCATTTATAGCTGTACCATGTGTGCAAGAATTTCTGCCAGAGGTTGAGACCTTAAACATTGTGACAAGCCTCCTCTAGGAAATTAGTGAGTGTTGATCTGATATGTCTAGATTGTGAGTTAGAGATCTTCTCGTGATTCTACTCACCACCTAAGGGTCAGCGGACATGTCAGTTCGATGTCATCCTCTGACGATCGGCTGACAAAACACACCTAGTCTTCATCAATTGTGATCAGAGAGTTAATGTCACATAGACTGTTTTCAGGTTATGTTTCAGGGATAAGCACGATGCTTTCACCCCAAAGCCGCATAATTTTTAGGTGGCACTGGTGTCGATGGTCATTGCAAGCCTGCTTCGAAGACAAGGCAAGACAGAGTCGGGTCTACCTAGGTAGTACGAATATAAGGATGTTTTTTCGATGAACCACCTGATTACCCATAGAGACAGACTTCAATAATATTACACCGGTACATCACCAATTCTATGACTCGCACAGATGGCCGGTCGAATGCAGAACACAAGGTCTAGATACAAGAATTATTGGACAAGGGTTTCATTAGACCAAGCACTTTACCTTGGGGCTCTCCTAAGCAGGTTTGCTAAGAAATGATTAAGATTCCTTCGATCGTTCATTGACTACCACAACAACAGTACACATCAAGAATCATCCTCTGCTCGAGATTTTGATGATGATTACAGGTCGAGAGAGGCGTAGGTCTACTCCAAAATAGATCTCCGTACCTGTTATCATCAATTGAGAGTTAAGGAGGCTAATATTCCTAAGACAACGTTTAGAACGCGATACGAGCATTTCGAGTTCATGGTGATGCCTTTTTGATTTGATCAATGCGCCAACAAAGATTCATGATCTCATGCATGGTGGTATTCCAAACCTATTTGGATCGCTTTTTTATATTCTTCAAGATCATATCTTTGATTCTACTCTATGTCCCGAGGAGGAGCATGAGGATCATTTGAGGGTCGTTCTGCAGGTTTTGAGAGGACCATACATGTTTTAGAGGACATGCTGCGAGAATGTGTCCTTGATTTTAAGGGTAGCTGGGAAGAGCATTTTCCTAGCTGAATCAGTCTATAAATAAATGCGCTTATCGTGTGAGTATACGTATAGCACCCTATAATGTTTAGTATGAGCTAAAATGATCTCCATTTGTTGAATGCAGGTGGGAGAGAGATCTATCACTGGTCTGGATTTGATTAGAGACACCTCTGAGAAAGTGGGTATGATATGGAAGCATCTTCTCATGGCTCAGAGCTGGCAGAAGAGTTACGCCAACAGTGATCACGACCTTATTTGAGGCGGCGATCGTTAGCCTCGGTTGCAATGCCTAAGAGAGGAGGGTCATGTTCTGGTAAGCAAAGTCGCCGAGGTACATCGGACCATTCGAGATACTCGAGAGGGTGGTCACAGTTAGATATCAGTTGGAATTACTACCGAGTTTATCAGGTGTCTATGAGGTATTCCATGTCTCTATGCTTCGAAAGTACACTCTAGATCCGACTCATATAGTGGATTGGTGCGAGTCATTTATGATGACGTGGACCCAGAGAGGGACTGTGGAGGCTTTTGACAACCAGATCAGGTTTGCCATCGCAGACCGCGGTTAGTAAAGGTAAGCCGCGTAAAGACAGAGGAGTGAGAGTACCATGAGTGCGAGGACACAATGCTAATTTATTATCCTTTCCTATTTAAAGATGAAGGTAATGTAGTTTAGTCATTGAATATATCGATTGTCGCATTTGCATGCGATCAGATGTATCGTGTGTAATTCTCGTGCAGACGAAATCTTTTTAAGTGGGGAGAAATGTATAAACCCAGTAAAAGAAACATGATTAATATTACAGCATGTTATAAGCCTGAACTTCTAGATCTTGGCCGACGACACGGACTAATAACGTTGAGTTAGTCTCGAAATCTAATTATTAATTTAATTACGCGACCTGATAGTCGAATTTCACTTATTTATAAAGTGGACAATGACATGGCAACACATGGCACGAGATATGCTATATAACCAAACGAATACTACCAAGTACATGGTGCCAAGTGTCATGAATGAAATAAGGGTAACAAGGAAATGAGGAACACATGGGTGGCGAGACAACATGTCAAGATGATTGAGAAAGTGTTCTCTACACCAAACCAAATGAGTTCAGTGTATAAGACAGAAGAAAAGGAAAACATAGAAAGAAGAGAAAGATACAGGTTGTCGAGAAAGAAAAAGAAAGGAAATGAGTGGAAAGAGTCCAAAGATTCAATGTCTCGTGTTCGAACATCAAGAGGTTTTGACCACTGAAGTGAGCTAGTATGCGATCCAAGAGGCAGCAATTCTCTCCTACTGGGTTGACTTTTGTTTAAGGGCCATCCAATGGCCAAGGAGGCAGCCCTCAACGTTGTGGTCGGTGTACAGCGGTTAGATCAAAATGTTGATAATTTAAGGACCAAATGAACCTTTGATGATCCCAATCATAGCTCGTAACGGTGGAAAATATATCGGAAAATATGGGATTTGAGTGTGATGATTTTGTGGTGTGTCATTGCTGGTTATGGACTAACATGTTGAATTGTATGTGTTGTTTTGAATCCCTGAATACTTAGGATCCAGCCAGGTGTTATTGCTTGATTCTGAATGCACATATGTCAGGCAGGTGAAAAATCATGTTGATATATGCTACTTGATGTATTAACATGGTTGAAGGATGATGTAATTATATAAAGATATACTCATATCCATGAATTGCAAATGTTGCATGTAGCTCTATTATGCATGTAACATGAAAGAACATAAAAGGCATATTTTCTAATATATGGGCTGGAACATTTGTGGTGAAACGGGTATGAGTGCATGGTATGAATTAGCACACCTTTTATGTTAACAGGGCTCGCATGGTTAAACCACCCAGAGTCAGATTGTTTAAATTATGTCGGTAGTAACAGAGTGACATACCCCAGTGAAAAGCCTGCATCCTGGCTACATATGTATCCAACTGCAAAGCCTTACTTAAAATGTCGAAGGTGGACGACGCCTGTGGTGAGACCCCGAAAGTTCGTTACCCACAAAAGACATGACTGTTGAATAAAGCGTGTATCGAGGTTGTCTAATGAAGAATTATCCAAAACAAAATCTTTGTTTTTAGTGAAGGTTTCATACATGGCATGCATGTGAGGGAGTCAATGAGGTTTGATATTTGGTATGACATAACATTCATGTAGAAATGTATATAAGTATACCAATGTGTTTGTAAATGTTGAATCATGAATGGCATGTGTACTTATGGGAGAGCTCCTTGGAGAGAATTTATTGTAATATCAAGCCACCCCGTCAAAATTTTATATACACAATTTATATGGAACTCATCTAAGATTCTTGCAGAAGGAAGGTTGATTATGGCTCTCTGTGTATTTTGTATAATTTTTTGGACGCTTTATATCCTAGCTGCATATGCAAGAAAGAGTTGTAAAGAAACTTGTTTGTTTTGTTCATCATAGTTTGGCAAGTTTTTCCCAGGTTTAATATTGCCTTAATTCATGTAGAGGCTACGAAGTTGAATTTATTGTGTTTAGGAAAAGAGTTGGAGGCGCAAGAAATGCTAGAAAGACTACTGCACGCCTGGGCAGGTTTTAGGTCGCGATAGAGCTTTTCTGGTTCTATGTCGCGATAGGGGTTCCTTATGTCACGATAGGTTCTTTGTTTCAAGGCCATATGTCATGCAGATAGCCTTTCCATGTTGATAGAACTTTTTCTTCTTCACATACAATGTTAAAACAGAGGTTTCCTGCCTTGCATCGAAGACAACACGAATGAGGTCGTGAGTCGTGACTTTCTAAGTCGTGAATGGGTTTGTCTTCGTAGAGATTTTAGGTCGACAGTGAATCCTCTCAAGTGTCACGAGAATTATCAAGACTCGAGGGCCCATACAGATTATGATTACGCATTTTATGTCAGAACAGGATTTTGGTCAAGGCCAAGAGAGTTTCATGTAACGACAGAATATGATGCCGGATGGAAGTTGCCTTAAATTGTGTCGCTGATAGAATGGTATCTATGATTATACAGAGGGTTCCAGATTATATTCTTCCATGTCGCGATTTGTTCTATGTCGCGGATGCTGGGGCACGGTGCTACGCCGCAACAAGTGCCGACACGGTACGCACGTGAGGCGCCTGAGTCAGCATGCACTACCATGCGCCGCACAGCCACACCACGATAGAGAGGTGCTCGTCACACATACTTCACTGTGATAGACTTCGCATGCTGCAAAAAAATAATAAATAAAAAGACCCCTGGATTGTAACAGTTCTATATAATGGCTCAATGCATAGATCAAAACAAATTGAAAGTGCAGGACTTAATAATTACACATGGTTTTTATTTGTCAAAAGGATATAATTAAGAAGATATACTTTATTAAGGTTGAATGTACTGCTCCTAGAACATTTAAAGAAATATTAATTAAGCTAAATATAAATATTTTAAATATAAATATCTTGGAAACATCTTAGTCAAATTGATTTACATGATTTAATTTTTATCCAAAAATCTAAGATTCTAAAAAGACAAGTTGTATTAGAATATATAAAATGTCAAAAGCATTCATGAGATGATGAGTGATGTTTGCATTTTTTTGATTAATATTTATTATGATTGTAAAACTCGGGAAAAATTCAATTTTTTTGAAAAAGGATAAAACGGTAATTTGGTTGAAATCGAATTTTCTAGATTCTTGATGATGGTAAATGACTTCACCATAAATTCGCTCATCAATCGAAGTTACCCCGTTGTTTAATTTCGCCAGATTCCAGACAATCTAATTTCACATTTTTCAAACACCGAGGCTCAGTGGCACATGGCACCCATAGGAGAGACAAAATGGCACGAGGCCATGTGGTGCACTTCAGGAAAGGCTCACATTGAGTCACATGTGTCAAATGAGGAGATTATGGGAAAAAGAAACAACATCAAGAAAATTAAGGAAAATTGTGGAGATACTTGTAGATAAGAGAAAGTAGGGTTTCCACTTTGGTCAAATCGATTGAATGAGAAAAAGAAAAAAAGAGAAAGAGAAGAGAAAATGAAAAAGAAAAAGAGAAAAAGGAAAACGAAAAAGAAAAAGAGAAAAAGGAAAATGAAAAATAAATAAATGAGATGGGGAAACAAACAAAGAAAAAGAAATAGGTGGATAAGAATAAGGGAGGAGAAAAAAGCAAAAAGGGAGAAGAGAAAGGAAACGAGAGAGAGAGAGAGAAAAAAAAAGGGGTTCCACTTCTCTTTAAGATTTACGAAAATTGGACCGTAGGTTTTCATTGAGAGTTGTGTTTTTCCATCCACGAATCTAGGCTACGTTGGTACCAAAATCCCAGTTTCACAACCTACGAGGTAAATTTTCATACTTCTAATATTTATATCCTCAGCAATATTTAATGTCGGGGTTTTCTTGAGTTTATTACATAACTTTCTTACCAAAACTTGACCGAATGTAGAATTTTGCATGTTTTTTTAATAAATTTTGACTACTTAATAGTCCCACTAAATTTTCGACTGATTTCTGATAGTCCCACTTGAATCTTTAGGACGTTTCACAGTCCGTATTTGAAATGTTCGGACTTCTTTCAATAACCATAATTCTTTTAGATCAAGTTTACGCCCGCATCATTTTGGGACTGTTTTCGGACAATCCGGAAAGAAATTTCGGGACTATTTTTGGATAGTCTGGCACTTAGACCTGTTTTTTGACAAATTTAGGCTGAATTTTGTGACCGCTTCTACAACCAGATGATTTAACATTTTGGGTAATCCGAATCATTTCAAATCGTGTGTGTCAAGTTTGTGTTATTGCAAAAATTTGAATAACATGTCAAGAAAAAATCATTTAATGCATGGCCATGGATATTGACATGGAATTTATGATGATGTAAATTATATGTAGAAAATATAATTATCCATGTTAATGTATAGTTCTCATTTATGGCTTATGTTATAGTATGAATGGACATAATTCGCATTTCATATGCATGGGACATCGAGTCAAGTCGGGTGTGTATGCATGATATTGGTTATTCACTATTCTTGTGAGTCAGTGAGTTCTGGAAAATGGGATTCACATCCAAAATTATTGAGACCACGGTGATTAAAATAATACCATAAATTTCGTGTTTGGGTGAAGCAATATGGGGTAGATCCCCCCCAGGGTGAAATACTCAAATTCTATTCTTGGTTAGACATATGGATCCAGCGATGAAAGTTCGTGAAAGTGTTTGAAGGTGTGCGAAGCCTGTGGTGAGACCTCGGAAATTCGCTACCCACAAAAACACACGGGATTTGATGAAATTAAATAATTATTGATTCATCGGCACGAAGGGTATCCCGGAATCAACAAAATTTATAACCTAGCCCCTCCTAACGCCATGCACACATCAAAGATAGTAGCCTCTAGGTCAAAACACAAGGATGGGTTTTCTGTGGGGTGACACAGCTTAACAAAATGGTGAATTCATTTTGATTTGAGGTCAAAACAGATTGCAGGAAACTATAATGCACAAATATAAAAGAGGACTCAAGCATCAAGCCGCCATCAGTTGGCCCTGCTGGGTGATCGAGGGGTTCTCGGTCCATTTCACGCTGAGAGACACCAGTCATTTCCTCGAATCTGGGATATTCATTTAGCTATAAACCCGAACTCTAATATTTTCCGAGAGATGGGTATTTTCATCATACTAATGCTCTTAATGTTGAAAACCTAACTCTCCGAATTCATCTAATAGTGGATCAATAAATGACAACTGAACGACTCGCGACTTGGTAACAAGCACCACCGAACCCCTATAAGACGCCAAGCACCGGTCATTCAAGGTGCATCAAAGGGGTTTGAACCTAGTGTGAAAACAGAGACATAAATGTCAATAAACGACAAAACATGAGAACTCGCACTCAGACTATATCAAAGATCTCTTTCATGAAAAGGGTTTTAGTAAGCACTATCCTCCGTTGTCATCCAGGTGCTCGCAGCCCAAAAGCGAGAGAAAAGGGAAAGAAAAATGATATAAATCGGGCAGTTTTAAAAAATTCTCGCCAAGAAAATGTATTATTCAAAAGTCGTCTGTTTATTAGGCAGTGGGCCATATACTCGATCTCTAACCATGAGAAATTACAAAAATATATTAACTACATACTAATACATTAAGGGTAATTTAGGAAAATCACAAAATTTGGCTCAACAAAAGTCAAACCGAGACAAAAGGATAAATTCGCAAAGACACCGCAAAATTTCGCGCAATGGTCACAAACCTTCGCTCTTTATGCTCACTCTTCTAATATGTAAAATTGGAGCTCAATTCAACTTCGACTTCTTCGTGGCTAGAGTCGACTTAAACCACTTGGCAAAGAAAGTCAGAAAAACTACAAAATTTTTCCACAAAATGTGGATGAGGAGCCAGACCTATCGTGACAACTCCGAAGATTAAGGTGATTAGTACACAAAAAGTGCTCAAAACCTGTATTAGTAAGGGTTCAAAATAGCATTATTTGGGTACTAATCACTCCCTAACCGATTACATTGTTGGGTCCCTTTAAAGAATGAAAGAAAGAGAAAAGCATACAAAACAATATCAAAATTATGTCTTACAAAAATGGCATTTCAAAAGAGGTGAATGAGTAATGCCCAACCTTCTGCCAAGAATAACCAAAACCTCATTCCAAAACCATTCTAGAGAGTGGAATGCCACATAGAATCAAGATCGAAGAGTTTTCAGAATCAACCTAAACTTCCACCAAATTCAAGTGTTTATAAGGATTAGTTTTTCTAAATAATAAACTCACCAGAACCCTCTCCCCAACCTAGCTACCGCCACATCCTAGTACACTAATCCCAATCTATATAGATCAGACCCACTTTATTCATAATCCTTTTGTGTTGTATGTGCAATGCCAGATCACTTCACCAAAGTCCAGCGAATTGGATCCACCGATGACTGTCCAATTAAGGCATAGGCACTGAGTCATAAGGATTTTTTCAACCACAACTTTCCAGTTTCACTCCCGAACTTTAATGATTCAGGCTCCAACACCATACAACTGCTAAACTCACCTTATCCACCTATGTAATGATAGTAACTGTGCCTGACTCCAACCACTGGGCTTAGTATACTTGCTTTTAGTGACTTTCGCCATATACCCCCTGGATCGTTTCGGTTTCATGGCAAAGCAAGGTAATTTTCTTTCTTTTTCTTTTTCTTTCTTTTCGCTTTTCTTTTTCACTTCTTTTTATTTTTGGGAAGACATATTGGCCTTTCTTTTTTCACAGGGTCCTTACCTATTAAAGGTGGTTAACGATACTAGGTCGCTTTTGCAATGAGAGGTTAGACAGCTTTTTCAAATTTTACTGTTGAAACCTAATGTGTATCGTGGTGTGGTTAGCTAGAGGTGGAAGAAAAGGTTGAAAGCAATACACCAATTGATCATCCACTAAATTAGGCATGGAACCAATCTAACATCAACAGACCGACAATGTTTCAATGTTTCAATTTTCAAACTGCAAGGCAGGCAAAAAAAAAAAAATTAAAAAAAAAAAAAAAACTATATATATATATATATATATATTGGGTGCAATTTTGAAGCTGTAACTGAAAGGTGTATGGTATATATGATATTAAAATATGACTATATTTTCAGCTTTACAAAAGAAACTACAGCTTCACAAAAAGATACTAACAACAAGACACAAAACAACACAAAATGAACTCGCTCGTGTCAAAGAGTAAAAACATACATGTAAAGCCACTTATTAACTTCAACCAAATGTCAGCATTGTCCTCAATGGGGCCTTGATTGAACTGTGAAGGAAGTGCTACCTCCTCAATGGTGTGCAACTGGTGAGATGCCATCCTCATAATCGGGCGTACCGAGGGGCCGCCGATGAAACTAGAAGAGCATTCACGCCGCCAAGTAAAGGTGTCCAATGAGGCCAGCTGGGGAGCAGGATGGGTGGCCGAAGGTCGATCAAGCAGAGGATGAACTAAAGCAGGCCTAGGCAGTAATCGTGCGTGGAGAGATTAGAGGTAAGCCCAAGTGACTCAGAATCTGCACGAGGATGACGTGGATTCTCGCGGCGGGCAAGGCAAAGGGTCCAGCGACGCGCCTTCAGGCGTGTCATCCTCTTAGCTAAGGATGTAAGGGCAAATGTAGTGCTGCGCCGGCGTGATCAAGCCGGAGGTAGGCGTCGGCGTGGGTGAGCCGGCATGTCGGGTCCGGGCTGGAGTCCGACGAGCTGGAGGTATCGGAGGTGCAGGGAGCGTGAAGGGCGCTGGTGGCGTTGGATCGGCGGAGCCGTGGATACCAACTGTGGCTCCTTAGCATGCAATCAAAGAGGTACCATCCTCCGTGATGATGAGTCAATCCGCTAGCCATCTCTACCGGGTCCTCAAGTGAGAGGTGAGAGCACCCAGCATGTCCCGCCATTTCTCGACTAAAGTGGCCTCGAACCCGACGACGCCTTTAAACTGGCCTACAGGAAACCAAGGTGCTCCAATACCAGATAGCAAACAAATAAGAGGGGTATGCACTCACTCTAAGGTTCCACTTCAGGGACCTTGTCCTCTATGAACAAGGAGGTCATGATAACTCGCAGGGCTTAACCAAAAACCCTGAGATACGACAGAGGGCCTCCACGGTTTCTCTCACCGCACCAAATGTTGCAATGAAAAGAGATTAGACTAAAGATTGTCACAAGAAGCATACTCTCTGAGGAAGTTGCCTCCTGAATATGATGGATCCTAGTGCCGCATCCCTGGATAATAGGCGAGCCATCTCCCGATGTGAGGGATGGGACCACTATCTCAACTCTGCAGAGTTGGCGAGGACAATTAGAAGATTGAATGTAGCGGCGATATCCATGGCTCGAAGTGTCCCCTCACAGCCATCAATATAGAAGTGTATGGCAGTACGATTGGGGTCTCGCCGGGATGTCATAGTGTGGTAAAACTAGACGATCATACGAGGGTAGAAAAACCTCGTTGCAGTCATGAAAGGCCCAGGAATACCTGGCACAAGCCTATTGAGTCTTTGAGTCAGAGAGGCTAGTGAAAGCAGTGGATACTACAATATATCTCATCGTGCGTGTCCTTGGCACTACACCACCGTCTCGATCAGGCACACACAAGAAGGCCTTCGGATAAGAGAGCCAGGGGACAGGTCCTAAGGACTACTAGGGGTTAGGCCCTGAGGTGGTGATGAAGGAGGCTCCTGGGGCCGGGAGGTGGAAGATTCGCCCAGGCCTAATGTCCGAGCCCTCTTTGGAGGCGGGAACCTCGGCAAAAAGCCAGGGGTGAGGTGAGATGGAGGAGTGTGCCACCACACAGGTTGCCCATGCGGGGAAAGAAGCAGGAGGAATCGGGTAGGTCACAAAGCAAAGAGCATCACCAAGAAGGTACAAAGATGCCCCGCTACCGGGAGGAGGTCCGGTGCCAGCAGCCGAAATGGCCGGCAGCGAAGGGGGTGCGGCGGTAGCTGGTGGTGAGGATGGCCTCACTCAGGGCCTGTAGGGAGGACTGTGCCCACCGCGGGTCCTCGCCATGGCTGGATCAGGAAAGGGGGAAGAAGAGTGGAGGACAGGGCTTTCCTGCAGATCTTCTCTTCAGAAATGGCTTGAAAGAAATATAATGGAGGTTAATGATATTTATAAGGGTTAGGGAAGGTGAAAGGTTTGTAGCAACTTAAAGTCCATGAATGGGCACTAAAAATCAAGGTTAAAAAATTGGGGAGACATAAATTGGAGATGTAGGAATTTAAAAGCCATAGGAAGATGAACATGTAGAAACCGAAGGGGCGAGGGCGATAAATTTCGCACCGTGAGGGCCTTCGCAGCTGATCAGAAATTACAAAGGATCGTGAAAATTCACGACACCGCGAATTTCGCAGCGCTGGGTGAAATTTTCGTGGGTCATAAATTTTAGCCCTGGGAATATTCAGGCCTTCAAACAACAAAATTTAACCTCCCAGACCAACAACACCTGGAAAACATAACACCAAAAATTATGAGAATGCTAAAACTAGAAAAAGTATGAAAGAACAAATATGAAAATTAAAATAAATTAAACAAGAATCTGGGGTAAATTCAGGAGGGCTTTTAGTTCAGAGAGACCAAGCCCACTGTGGTGTTTCTTCGTACTTATAGAGGATCAAGGAGGGAGCCCTCCCTTTCTCTCACGTGAAATGTGCAAAAGATAAGGCTTCTGAGCCTCTAGCCATTGACTTTGAATATCTTGTTGTCCTTGGAATTTAACAGGTCCACTACTCTATTTGGATATACTTGATGGATGACGAATGGACCGGGTCCATCTGACTGAGCTTGCCCGTAAAGAGGTGGAGCTAGTCATAAAGTGCACTTGGTCCCCTTGCTTAAAAAATTTTGCGAGCCATCGCCTGGTCATGCCATTTCTTCAACTGGCTCTTGCAATCTTCGAGTTTAAGTAGGCATCATTCAGCCTTCTAACTCATCGATATCATGAACCTCGAGGCCAAACTCTTTCCAAGTCTAGGGTTCAAACTTTTATCATTTCAATCGTGCCTTATATTCAATCTCTACTAGCAGGTGGCATGCCTTCCCATAAACTAGGCGATAGGGAGACATTCCAAGAATAGTCTTGAATGTTGTTTTGTATGCCCATAAAGAGTCCAACAGTCTCAAAGACCAGTCTTTCCTGTCGGAGTTCACCACTTTCATCAATATGGTCTTGATTTCCCTGTTGGCGAGCTCAACTTGACCACTAATCTGAGGGTGGTAAGGGGTGGCCACTTTTTTCTTTACACCATATTTAGCTAGGAGGTTCTTCAAAGGTTTGTTGCAAAAGTGTGAACCTCCATCACTGATTATGGCCTTAGGGACCCCAAATCTGGAGAAGATGTTCTCTTTCAGGAATTTAAGCACCACCTCAGGGTCTCGCCGTTATGCATGGAACTGCCAACCACTCTAGACACATAGTCAACCCCCACCAATATGTATATGTATCCAAAGAAGTGTGAATGGTCCCGGCAAAGTCGTATGCCCCAAACATCAAATAAATCAACCACTAAGATTGGGTTTAGAGGCATCATGTGATAGCGGGAGATCTTCCTTAGTCTTTGGCATTTGTCGCATTCACGACATATGTTGTGGGCATCCTTAAAGAGAGACGACCAATAGAACCCAGATTGGAGCACCTTCATGGCAGTCTTCTGGGAAGAAAAATGACCTCCATATGCATTCTCACGGTGTTGACTAGATATCTTGCTACTCTTCCTCGTGCACATCTTCTAATTATCCGACAAGACAATATTTGAACAAGAATGGCTCTTCCCAATAGTAGGAATGAATTCGCAAAGAAGAACTTTTTTGGTCTCCTGTATTTCTTCCACTAACCGGTATTTTCCTGTCAAAAAATTGGCAATGTGAGCATACCATGGGGCATTTTCCACTAGTAGTATGGACTCCTTAAGAAACTCATCATTAATTGGAGGGTTGTGGGTGTTGTGTGCTATGGTTAGTCTCGAAAGATAATCCGCCACAACATTCTCCACTCCCTTTTTTCTTTGATTTGCAGGTTGAATTCTTGGAGCAGGAGGACCCATCTAATGAGTCTAGCCTTGGCATCCTTCTTGGTAAGGAGGTACTTTAAAGTTGAATGATTTGTAAAAATTATGATGTCCGACCCCACCAAGTATGCACAAAATTTATCCAGCGCATGTACCCACGCTACCGCCTCTTCTCCTCAGGTAGCAGTCCTCTCGTGCCTCATTTAAAGTTTTGCTCGCATAGTAGACCACATAAGGTTTCATTCTTCTATTTGCCAAGAACTCCGTCCGATGGAAAGATCACTCACGTCGCTCATAACCTCAAAGGGTAACCCACACCGGGGCCCCTACTATTGGGCAATGGGTCAAGAGGCTTTAAGCTCCCCAAAGCTCCTTTAGCGCCTCATCCCATGCAAATTTTCAGTGATCCTTTCAAAGAACAGAAGAGGTTTAACAATTTTCGAGAAGTCCTTGATGAACCTCCTATAGAAGCCTACATGTCAAAGGAATTACCTCACAGTTTTCACATTTGTGGGAGAAGGGAGTTTGGAAATTAGCCCAATTTTTACCTTGTCAACCTCAATTCCCCTATTAGAAATGATATGTCCCAGCACAATCCCTTAGTTGACCATAAAATGGCATTTTTCCTAGTTCAATACCAAAATTTCCTCAATGCACCTGTGCAGGACAATCTCAAGGTTGATTAAGCATTCTTCAAAACTACCCCCATATACTGTGATGTCATCCATGTAGACCTCCATAATGCGCTCCACCATGTCACTAAAAATACTGAGCATGCATCTCTGGAATGTGGCAGGGGCATTGCATAGATCGAAGGGCATTCTTCTATAAGCATAAGTCCCAAATGGACAGGTGAAGGTAGTCTTCTCTTGGTCTTCTGTTGAGATCTCTATCTAGAAGTAACTTGAATAGCCATCCAAAAAGCAGTAGAAGGGGTGCCCAAAAATTCTCTCAAGGAGCTGATCCATAAAAGGTAATGGGAAGTGATCTTTTCTTGTCACTTCATTTAGCTCAGAATCAATAATACCTCCAACTCAGAGGTAAGTGTGGGCACCTCTTCTCCTTTCTCATCACAAGCATGTAAAGGTCACCCTAGATTTTTTTTTTCCACAACCTGAGTTGGACTTATCTAGGTGCTATTGGATATGGGGTATATAATGCCATTAGAAGTTTAGAACCTCTACACGCACTACACTTCCCCGCATATGAGGATTTAGTCTCCTCTACGGCTATCTCAATGGTTTTGCCTCTTCTTCCAGATAGATATGATGGGTGCAAGCTAAAGGGATGATTCCCTTTAAATCAGAAATTTTCCACCTAATAGCCTGCTTGTTCTTCTTGAGGACTTCTAGCATACTGCTTTCCTATGACGCATTGAGCAATGAAGAGATAACAACTGGGTATTGGTTATTTTCTTCTAAGTATGCATACTTTAATTCCACAGGTAGAGGCTAGAGGTCAAAATTTTGTTGCTCATTGGTTCCTTCTTTTCCTATCTTCTAAAGAAGTGGCAGGCGGTGGATTTCTTCCCTTTTCCATGTCCATGTACAAAGACACATTTCCGTTTCTGCCAACTCTTAGACAATCAGACACCCCTCAATCAAGACATCCTCGTGAATCAAGTACCTCAAACTTGCTCCTCCAAAATAATATCAATCAAGCATACTTCTTTCGACCTTCTTCCACGTATTCATATGCTTTTACCCAAGTGGAAAATGTTGAGTTCCAAAGTCATATTTCCAAATGTAAGTTGCATAACTCCATTTCGGCAGTTAATGATCGCATTGGAGGTGGCCAAGAACGGTCTTCCTAGGATGATAGGCACATAGTTAGCTCCCACTGCGACTAGTTTTGTATTAAGCACAACAAAATCTAATGGATAGTAGAATTTGTCCGCCTGTATCAAAACATCCTCCACAGTGCCCTTGGGGATTTTTATGGATCTGTCTACTAGGGACAATGTGATGGTGATGGGCTTCAATTCTCCCAAAACTGTCGCTTGCATTAATCGAATAAGGTAAAGAGCTCGACACTGGCTCCTCAAGTCTAGCAAAGTACTTTCTACACAAGTTCCTCCGATGTTCATCGAGAAGGTAGGATAGCCCGGGTCTTTGTATTTCACTGGGGTCTTACACTGAATAATGGCACTGACTTGTTATGTCAAGAAGGCCTTCTTATCAACATCTAACCCTATCTTCACTATGCACAGGTCCTTTAAAATTTTTGCATAAGTTGGAACTTGTTTAATCACATCTAACAAAGGGATGTTGACCTTCACCTGTCTCAGCACTTCTAGAATTCCTGCCTGATTTATAGCCTTCTTCTTGCCTTTTAGTGCTTGAGGAAAAGGTAGGGGTGTGCTCTTCTTCACTTCATCTTCTTTGATCACAATTTTCTCTGGTTCAGCTTCCTTTCCTTTTCAGGTTTTCTTCTACCGCTCGGGGATCGGTTACCAATCTTCTTACCACTTCAAAGGGATAACCGCCTTGACTTCACGTCCATCCCGGGAGTTGGTTCACCTAAGAGCTCAATTCACGCACTTTAGGATCAGCTCAGGTTCAGAGGGGAATTTTCCTTTTCTTGCACTGCTGTCGGGTTAGCCAACCTAGAATTGAATACCGCAGTTGTCAAATTTCCGGGGCAATATCGTACTGCGTTCTCAATTTTTCATGTGCTTTCATCGTATCGATCCTCCGTTAGCTCGGTGTATTTATCGCCGTTTCCATAAACCGCCCACCACTTTGCTCAAATTCATTATAGCTTGCTCAACCGGAGATGAGGATGGTGGTGGCAGTGGTTGAGATGAAGAACCATATTGTTACTGTGCACTAGGGGGTACATATGCTGGAGGCTTGGGTTTCCAGGAGAGGTTAGGATGGTTCTTCCAATTGGGATTATATGTGTTGCTGTATGGGGCATTAACTGGTGGTTTGTATTATCCCACAACATTGGCTCGTTTTTCAAATGACATTTCCCTTATTGAAGGAATAGTTGGACAATGCCTCCTCCTTATGCCTTCGTGATCGACAAAATGAAGCAAGGTCGGTCATAAAGATGTGTGTCTCATTTACTGCTCTCACCTCATGTTGATTTCTCATTTCGAGCTCCTACAACCTTCTTGCTAAGGTGGATAGCTTTGCCTTCATTTCCATATCCTCCGTGAGGGAATACATGCCTCCCTTCGAGTTCGTTGCGGGCCTCATCCTCTCTACTTCTCTTGGGTTTGGTTCATCCCAAGCTTTGGATGTCTCGGCTACATATTTTAGGAAGTCCATAGCTTCTTCCGGATTCTTGCTCATGAAGTCCCTTCTACACATAGTCTCTAATAATTATTTGGCAAAGTAGGACATTCTCATAAAAAATGATTGACTAGCATCCATGTGTCAAAGCCATGGTAAGGATAGGCATTGATGGTTTCCAAGTACCTTTTCCAACACTGGTAGAATTTCTCATTTCACGGGTCAGAAGGTGTAACCGCCTTCGTACTCTTGGTTCATGTGTGGAGAATTTGCTCTTCAAGAACTCAGCCCGCATTGGCCCACTTCGAATGGTCCTCGTCTCAAAGAGTCGAGCCAAATCTTGGCCTTATCCTTCGCAGTCGAGGAAAACTTCAGCCTCATTAGATCCATATCGAAGCTTAATTCTATTTAAAGGTGTCAGAGACTTCCTCAAATCTCCTGCGATGTGTGAGTAGGGGGTTCTCACCTCCATACCATGGAAAGTAGGAGTAGAGGCACAAATGTAAGGTCTGACAATCATATCCTCTAGTGGGGGCACAATACATGAGGGTTCACTCACCCCTCGGGATGTATGTGGTCCTTCATAACCCATATGCACTGGGATTCCTTGTACCCCCTGCTGGCTTTGTTGTTCCTCGTGGAGGCCCATCCGATCACCGGTTCAAGCTCACTTCACAACCTCATGGTTCCTATGGGGCACTGATCTTCGAACCCGCTGGGCTTGTGTTCTATCCTAATCGGTACATAAATTCCTATGTGAACAAAATAGAACACCAACAAGAAGCAAAAGAAGGCTACCAAAAGGTTATCAAGAATAAAAAGAATTACGGGATAAAAGAAAGAATTGAATTAACCTAGTAGTGAACTCCGCTAGGAAAATCAAAGAGATGGGAGTTCACCAATACTCTGTGACGAGGATCACAGTTCAACAACTCACTGCACTAAGGCACCATCCCCTAGCATCCACGCCCATTTGATCTCGCTCTCGCACGCACGGTATCCCGAATCAACAAAATTTATAACCTGGGCCTCCTACCGCCGTACCACGGCATCGCAAAGATAAATGCTCTAGGTCGAACAAAAGGGATGGGTTTTGGTGTGACTTACAGTTGGTTCAAAATGGTGAATTCATTTTGGATTTGAGGCTTTTGTATAAATAGTGGATTTTTAGTGGTGGAAAACTGAAAATAAAGTGAAGTGAAATATAAAAGAGGACTCCTTGAAGCATCAAGCTACTGGGTTTGGTTCTAAGGGTGACTGAGGGGTTCTCAGGTCCATTTCCTTGCGTTGAGGAGGATGACCTATAGTCATTTCCCGAACCGGATCTTCATTTAGATATAAACCCGAACTCCTAATAATTTTCCTTTGAGAGATGGAATTTATTGAGCATTAATGCTCTCGTGACAATGAAACCCAACTCCCGACCCATCTTTACGCTGACTAATAAATGTAATCCAATCTAATCTCAGCGGATCTAGTAATAAGCATCCACCGAACCCTATAAGATTGCTGGGCACTCGGGCCATTCAAGGTGCATCAAAGGGGCTTGAACCTAGTGTGAAAATGTAGACATAAATGTCAATAAATGCATGTTAAAACATGAGAAACCCCGCCACTTCGCATCTGAGCCTAAGAGTCTCCTCCTCTTCAAGGATAAAAGGGTTTTAGCCACTCATCCTATGAGTTATCATCCTCAGAGGGTGTTTGGCAGCCCATAAAGTGAGAGAAAAGAGAAGAAAATGAGAGAAACTTGGAGAAGCGGGAAAAATTATCATCCAAAAAAATGTATTAATAAAAAGTCGTCTGATTACAATGTAGCAAGAATACACATCGCCCGCCATGAGAATTACAAAAATATATTAACTACCTACTATTACATTAAGGGTAATTTAGGAAAATCACAAAAGTTGGCTCAACAAAAGTCAAACCGAGGACAAAAAGTGGGACAAATTCGTAGCACACTGCGAAATTTCGCAGTGGCAGCAAAACCTTCTGCTCTCTATGCTCACTCTTCTTTTAGTCTATAAATTGGAGCTCTGAATTCAACTTGACTTCTTCGTGCTAGAGCTGACTTAAACCACTTGGCATGAAAAGCTTGTGAAAACTACAAAATTTTCCACAAAATGTGATTAGTAGTAAAGCTAGGACCTTAATGTGCCAACCCGGTTAATTAAGGCGATTATTCACAAAAAGTGCTCAAAACCTGTATTAGTAAGGGTTCAAAATAGCATTATTTGGGTACTAATCATTATTGGAAGGTTGTCCAATGGGTTAAGTCGTTGGGTGAAACACCAATGACCTGTCATTACCACTCGCATTTGTATTGTGCGAGGGAGTCAATAAAATTCCTCGTTATAGGCATGAGGAGTCTCATCTCATGAATGAAATGAAATATTCCATATAGGATTGCATTTTTTGTATGGAATGTGGTTTGGTGTATGTATGCCATTACATGTGCATTTAGGTGGGGAGTAGCCCTTGTAGGAGAATTTTTCTACTGGGCATTGCTTACCCCGTCGTGGGACCCATTTTTAGGTACAAGGAGTGTATAAGGAGACGACGCTCCGACGAGGCCGTGATTGCGAATGAGGCAGACATGTGGCCTTGAGTAACATTTTTTTTTAAAAGTGTTTTGTATAAAAGGATTTTTATAAAATTTTTCGACTATCAGAGCAAATAGCCTGCATGTAATTATGGTAAGAGGGTCGTGATTAGACCCCTACGAACTGTAATTATTCATTTTCTTTTCATATTTTAGATTTAAATATGAATGAATGCGTCTCGGTGAAGGGACGTATGGAAGTGGTGCGGGGTAACTTTGTGTCCATGGGTAGTTGGTACCGGTCTGGTATGAAGACTTAGGTGCAAAACGACCTAAGATAGAAATTTCATGGTTGATGGGTCATTAATGGGACTCCTGAAATTGGACTGGTCACAGCTATATCGTGAGCTTAGGGTATACAAAATACCTAGGATTCGATGGGCACGGGTTTAGATCATGCATCCATTGTGCATTTGTAACGACCCCCGAGCCCGGTCCGACTCGAAAGGCGAGTCCGAACCGGAACCCGGGGACGCTCGGTTTATTTCTTTTATTTTTCCGTGTTATTAAATTTTCTTTTTCAAAAATGTCGCGACCCGAATCCCCGGCCCGACCCGAATGGCAGATCCGAACCGGAGCCCGGTTTACTCCGACGTTTTCATTTATCTTATCAAAACATTTTATTAATTTGTTTAGTCATGCTGTTTTCATTTTCGGGGCAAGCTCCATAATCATTTACAAATTCGTGGCAATTGACAGGCCCATAAACATTAACAAAATACATTTACAAGGAAAGGCATTCTATGCCCTTTTCGTAATGATACAAAATCAAGTTTTCAGGGTTTAACCCTTTGTTTACAAACCCACTTGCTCAAAAGATGATATGCAAAATTACTGAGTATAAACTAAGTACGCCGTACTCTCTCTATGACTCGCACTTTTGCGATCTTGGCCTTCTTCTCTTTGCTTACTCGACACTACGCATAGTTAAAATCCACTTAAGCATTTTCATGCTTAGTGGTTTTATACGCTTATATTCCATTATTCAATTTAACTCCTTGCATGCATTTATCATTAAACCATGCCTAATATATCAACATATACTCATGTTATTCATTTCCGCATGCTTTCAATATATTACAAATCATTTACTATATCATATCATGCATTTTCAATGCAACAATTCATGATTTAAGCATATTCATAAAATACCATTACACTGGCCAATGCTGGCTATTTCACCTGACTATTCACCATTAAATTTCCGGCGGATTCCGGCTTGATGAATCACTTATTATCATCTTGCAATGTGCTTATACATTTAACAATTCTATCTCCCATCGTGCCGGATTCCGTTTGGTGCATCCCGACACGTGGTTTCACTTATTCGGTCTCCCATCATGCCGGATGCTGTTTGGTGCACCTCAACATGTGGTATCAATTAAATGCCATACGCCATCATGACTCCGATCCAGCTTGGTGAATCCCCTCCTGGGCAATATTCTTCAATGCCATACGCTTATCATGACGGATGCCGATTAGTGCATCCCGTCGCGGGACATTGACAATTCTCGGAGCTGATCGATGCCGCTTCAGCATCCCGTCAGCGATTCATTCGTAAGTATCATCCAGTTCACACCCGACGATTCCACTTTGATGAATCCCATTCCTTTTCATCATTCATTTTCATTCTGCCGAATGATCACATTTCATATTCCCCTTTTGTATTATCTTTCAAAGATAAACCCAAATTCGAATTATATCACATACTCATTCATGTACTCGATTCATGTACTCATTCATAGTTAATTGGTAAAACTACCAAAATACTCACTAAGGATGTAGTCGTGAGAACAAACCGTCAGTCGAATCTAGCTTCCTTCTCGATCTCGGTCCTAGGTTAGGCGATCGTCACCCGTCCCTAGTCAATAACATTCACGTCACTCTTAGTGAATAACAATTTAGCGAATTACAATTTTATTTTTGTTAAAAGTCTTGGGTTAAGACACTAAGTCTGCCCGAAGACGAACTCGCCAAGGCGAAGCGAAGCTTCGCCGAGGCGGCGAGGTACGGTACATTTTTCACCTAGTTCTAACCTTAATTGAACCCCCATTAATCATTTCTTAGGGTCCTTAGACATCGGTACACGAATACGGGACTTAACGACGCGAAATCATGTCAAACCGGGGCTGCTGGAACTACCTATACCGGTACAGCCTTGACTTGTACCGGTACAGTTGCTCTACCATTGGGTGTACTGCATGTGTCTCAACTTTATACCATACAAAGCCTTGACGCCCATTTTTTGCACAAGGTGTACCAGATAGCCAATTGCATCAAGACAGTGCTCATTTTCTCGCCTGGATGTTCGGGATTTTGCAATTTTTTCCACATTTTTCATCTACCAATCTTCTCTAATACATCCCATATCAAAAATCCACCATGGAATCACTTTAAAACAACTCTAAAAGTGGTTTAGAATCAATAAAAATCCATTTTCTTCAAGTTAGGACTTTTCTCCCAAAAATCCAAATCATAGAAGATGAGGTTAGGGTTTGATCTATTACTCAACCTCTCTCCAATCTTCTTTCAGATGGTGTTTGATCCTTTAGGAGCAAGAAGTGGGGAAGAAATCACACCAAAGCCCATTCTCCTTGCAAACCCTAGCTTTTCTCCTCCATTTCTCCTCCCTTCTCCAAAATGGGATGGCTCAATAAAATGAGCTCCCTAAGACCAAGTTTGCCTTTTTATCATCCACTTAAGCAGGCAGCCTTGTCTGGGCCTACACTTTTATCATTTCTCATTTCTCATTTTTCCCCCTTTTTGCTCTTAAGTCACTTAATTCTCATAAGGCCTTGTTTGGCCACACAATAAATCCAATTCTCCATTTTTGGTCTCCTATTATACTTTTGGCCATTCATTTATCACAATTTCACTTAAATATCTATTCTTTATAAATAATTGACCCTAGGCGGTCCTCATTTACAAATTTCACATTTTTCCCCCTTTTTCACTTGGGTTTATTTCCTGTTCAATACATTTCTCATTTTAGCATGTTATTCAATCATATGCTCACTCTTTCAATTTACATTTTCAATTTATCAATTTATCAAATTACCCGAAAAAACCCAAGTTTGACTCAATTCATACCCAGAATATATAATAAAATTATTATAAAAATTCTAGGGTATTTTTGGGGCGTTACAACATTTGATGAATAAATATGTGTGATATGTTGCACGATACTGAGACTGTATATCAGAGTAAATCATATACTTGGTAAATAGTATATGGAAAATGAGTGTGATGTAAATTAATGGTGGCATATGCACTACTAATTGAGTAAAGAGAAAGAGACCTCAATTTGCTGTTTGACATATGTAGATGGCAAGTCGAGGAAGGGGACGTAGGGGTCGGCCGCGAGGCACTCCACCCGTGTTTGATCAACAGCTCAGAGGGGCCATGGTGCCGCAATCGGCTGCCATTGCAATGTGCTAGTGCTGGGGATCAAGTGGGGGCCTAAGTAACTCTCCAACGGTTTATAGCACATCATCCTCCGGTCCAGGAGGGATCCAGTAGAAGCAAATCATTGGTTCGACAAAGTTGAGAGGATTTTGGAGGCTATAGAGATTACCTCCGATGCTATGAGAATCAGGCTAGCCACATTTCGGCTAAAGTGCGAAACCCAGATATGGTGGGATTGGGTCAAAGTCTCAAGAGACTCGGAGACGATGACATGGGGAGAGTTCCGAGAGCTCTTCATGGATAAGTTTTTCCCAGCATCTGCTAGGCATGCAAAAGCTTGGGAGTTCCTTGAGTTGAAACAAGGAAGTATGATTGTGCTCGAATACGCAGCCAAGTTCACCGAATTGGCACATTTCAGAGATGATTATGAGGCCACATATATGGCCAAGGTGCGGAAGTTCGAGGATGGTCCAAGTCAGTCTATCTGTGGTAAGATCAGAGGATTTTCCACCAGACATGAGCTCATGGTTAGGACGACTATGGCCATAGAGAGAGAGATAGAGGATGTAGAGCATCTGAGATATGGTTGCTAGTGGCAAGAGGAAGGAGGATAAACCTTTCTCTAAAGCCCTGGAAAGAAGGTGAAGACTTCTATCCCACTAGGGATTTAAGGGATGGTCATGGGCTTATTAGGCTAAGGCAGGCTATTGCTTTCACAACAGACCGCTGGATATGTTTCCATTGCCATCAACCCTATTATGAAAGGATCGTCTCGGGAGGCAAGGATCCTGTGGCTCGGGATGTTCTAAATTCTAGTCATCAAAAGTGGGATAGCATTGCATACGCTTGTTCTTCTCACCCTAACGCGGGCCGAGGGACCGTAAAGATTAGTCCCGTGGTACTACACAAGTGCCTTTGCTATATACATGCTAGAGAGACTGTGGTATGGGCCTAGTCGTGACGAGCCCACGAGCCAACACTTCCAGTGGACACAAGGGCGTGTCTACGATCACAACTACAAACACGAGCTAGCTAATCATTCGAATATACAGGGTATGTTTCTGCTATCTCGCCTATGGGCAAAGATATTGTTTGATTTTGGTGCATCTCATTCTTTTGTTGCTGTAACTAGTGTGGATGTGTTAGGCTTAAAGGTGGAGACCTTGGAAGAGCCGTTACATGTGAGTTCTCCCCTAAGGACTAGGGTGAGGATTGATTAGATATGTCAGGATTATGAGTTAGAGATCTCAGGGATTCTGCTCACTATGGACCTTCTCGGAGCGATGGACATATCAATTGATGTCATTATAGCCCGGATTAGCTTATTTGCACACCGAGTCGTCATTGATTGTGATAGTAGGAGGATTACTGCCTACACACGGGACGGTATTCGAGTGACTTTTCAGGGGGAGAAGCATGATACTTTACCCTAGACCGTGCATAACTCCAAGTGGAGTGGACAGTTTATGGGTTGGCTAGCAAGCCTTACCCTAGAGGATGAGGGGAGATAGGATTTGAGTCTACCCGTTTACGAGTACGAGGATGTTTTTCTGGATGAGCTACTGGGATTATCTCCGCACAGACGTAGACTTCACCGACGAAAGCTACACCCTAGTACGTCGCTTCATTTTATGACTCCCCATAAGATGGCACCGCCGAGTTGCAGGAACTCAAAGTCCAATTGTAAGAATTGTTGGATAAGGGTTTCATTAGACCGAAAGATCACTATACAGCTCCGCTTTTGTTTGCCATAGCGCCGACAAGACTCTTCGACTGTGCATTGACTATCAAAAGTCGAATAGGTTACCATCAAGAATCTGCAGATCCACACAAGGATTGATGACTTATTTGATTAACTGATAGGGGCGCGAGTCTACTCTAAGATAGACCTTCGTATCGATTATCATTAGTTGAGGGTTAGGGATTCTGATATCCCTAAGACAACGTTTAGGACGCAGTATGGGCATTTCGAATTTACAAAGGATGCCTTTGAATCGATCGAACTGCTCAAATGCAGATTCGCGATCTTATGCATAGGGTATTTCAGCCCTATTTAGATCAGTTTGTTATGGTCTTTGTTAACAACATCTAGATCTACTCCCAGTCTGAAGAAGAGCTTGAGGATCATTTAAGGATTGTTCTCCAAGCACTTAGAGAACATTAGTTGTTTGCCAAGTTCAATAAGTGCGTAGTTTTGGCCATCGAGGTGAAATTCGGGACACGAAGGTCAACTTCAGGGTGTTAGTGACCAAGAGTGAGGCAAGTATGAGTTGGGAGGGGTCAAGTCAATCTTTTAAGATGCAGCTGATCAAGGTGGTACTATAGGAGGTTCATTGAGGATTTCTCCCTGCCAGCGCCACCTATGACTGGATTGACCCGTAAAAGGGGCCAAGCTCGAGTGGGAATGACTCAGGTGAGAAGGCATTTCAGGAATTGAAAATGAGGCTTACTTCAGCTCCGATTTTCATAGTCCTGGAATAGGGAAAGAGGTACATCAGTGGTAATCAGGATGCCTCTAAGGACTGGACCGATTTGTCTTTATGTAGTCCCCAGAGGTTGTAGCTTATGGTTCCGCATAGCTTAAAGAATCATGAGCACTACTCCTACACATGACTCGAGTCAGGCCATAGTCTTTACCTTAAAGATTTGGCGCCACTACTTGTATGGTGAACGATTTGAAGTATTTTTGGACCATAAGAGTTTGAAATATATTTTCACATAGCGGGACCTCAACATGAGGCAACACAGATGGATGGAGTATCGGGAGGATTATGACTTCACTTTCAGACACCATCCCGGTAAGGGAAAAATGTAGTGGGTCGACTGTCAGCCGGAAGTCATGGGGAGTATTTGCCAGAGCTTCTCGTGAGTGCGATGCTCGAGACTATGATGCTTTAGGCCCATATCCCGAGTCACTCCTCGACTCCCTTACACATGCCTATGCTAAGTGTGACAACCGCTGTGTGGTACCAATGACACATATATCGAGCTCCTACCGGCCACCAGCTCCTAATGCAAGCAATGGGGAACCAATCCCGAAATAATCCCGACTCTTATCACAGAATCAAGTCTATGTGATAACCATGACCTGTGTGTCTTTCTGGGCAATAGAAAATTTCGCATCACACCGCGGTCTCTTAAGACCCATGTTACAGAACTTTTCGGATCACATCACGGGTCTCTTACACCCATGTTCTAGGCTTTTCACCTAAGGGGGTTAACGGTCCCCTTCTTGCTTCGCCCAACACACATTATTTATATTTATTTTTATGTTTTAAACCATGAGACATCTATTGGACATCGTCCAAAGTACGAGCTCACTACCCATTCATCAACACTGATGATGAATGCCCATATCCATGCACACACCCCCAATATGTTGATGTCCCTATGCATATGCAATGCTAATGTCACTACAAATTCTCATGTTACATGTATGATGCACACTACATGGAACATTCTAATCAATCATACTTCATGTCAAGTACCATGCAACATATATTGCAAGCATATAAGTTCCATACATTTCATGCCAATCTTTATCGATATCGTAGTATCATGCATATTAGCATTCATCAATACATGACTAAACAAGTAATGTTATGTAGCATTCCTTAGGCTAACTCATGGCAATTCATACCCAATATAATAGCCTGGCGCATGCCATGCAATG